>JADAQX010001217.1:0-11072 GCA_015476325.1 Cardiosporidium cionae
GGGAGGGAGAGAGAGGGGGGGAGAGAGAGGGAGGGAGGGAGAGAGAGAAAGAGAGGGGGAGAGAGAGAGAGAGAGAGAGAGGGAGGGAGAGAGAGAGAGAGAGAAAAGGGGAGAGGAGGAAGGAGAGAGAGAAGGGGAGAGAGAGAGAGAAAAAAGGGGAGAGAGAGAGAGAGAGAGAGGGGGAGAGAGAGGGGGAGAGAGAGAGAGAGAGAGAAAGAGAGAGAGAGAGAGAGAGAGAGAGAGAGAGAGAGAGAGGAGGAAGGAGAGAGAGAGAGAAGGGAAGAGGAGGAAGGAGAGAGAGAAGGGGAGAGGAGGAAGGAGAGAGAGAAGGGGAGAGGAGGAAGGAGAGAGAGAAAGAAGGGGAGAGAGAGAGAGAAAGAAGGGGAGAGGAGGAGGGAGAGAGATATATAAAAGAAACATAAGAAGAGTTAAGAGAATAACAAAGTACTGAGAAAATATTGGTGAAAAAACTATAAAAAAACGACTACAAACCATGCCAAAAAAATCAAAAAACCAACTTAAAATCCATATAGAAGGTGGAGAAAATAATCAAAGACGCTCAAAAGCAAAGATATCTCACATATAATTCAAAACATATAGCACACTCTACATAGTTTTCACCAGAAGTTCTGCACTTTCTTGAATGGCTTGTGTATAGAGAACATCACATGCAGCTTCAGAAAGAGAAGCTTCTAAGCAGAAGCGCTTGAAGAGAGCAGAGATATGATGCTTGGCTGCTGTTTCTTTGAGATCTTCCAAAATAGAACGAGAATTTGAGAGAAGCAATGTCCTAAGAAAATCACGAGAGAAGGCCTCAGAGACGGTATTGCCTGCTGGAAGACCATTCTTTAAGAATTCTCTCCATCGAAAATAGCAAAAATTGTAAGCTTCATCGGGTATATCCACTTCTTTGGAGAAGCCATTCGTAGTACCAGACAACCGTGCAATGGCTGCAGAACGCTGGAGGCATAAGAAAAAAGTGTATAGGAATCAAAAAAATTTGCTGCTTACATACAACTGGAAGGAATGTGTGAAAAAAAAACGGTGTACGTACACTCAAAAAAAAATTTCCACACACACCCAACACACTGCAGCAGAGGAGAAGGTGATGAAAGGAAAAGGAATAATTTGTATAAACAAAGAATGACGTTAACAAGGGGTGTAGATACGGTTTTATGTTTCAACGAGGACATCCAACAGGATTCCTTAACTACATGTGAGAAAAAGGGTAACCTTTTCATATTTCCAATGCAAAAAATTTACCTTATAGGGAGAAATCAACTGCTGAATGTCGAAAATAGCGGCAATACTCTTCACTATCTCTCGAATCAACGCTTCTTGTTGAGCAGGAGGTGACGCTGCCGCTTCATCATTCATCGTAACCGAAGAGAGATTTCCAGAAGGAGAGATTACAGCCATGGAGCTGGAGGGACCCACTGAGAAGGTAGAAGATCGAGAAATAGGTAGAATCGTCCCCCCAGCTCCTATTTCATCCGCCTGGGCTGAGCGGGCCAGACGCGCTTGAATTTGAGATAATGGAGGCGGTGGTGAAAGAGCCATATTAGGGGGAGGAACGGAGGCAGCGGCCATGTGGACACCCGTTGAACGCTCTGGAAAAGAAGAAACAAACGGTGCTGGACTGTCCACTAATCCATAGGGCTCCCCAGCTTGAGGTGAAGCATTCATAGATGAACGAGAATCTACAGAAGAAGTAGCACATGCTATTCCCTCTGATGTAAAGGTATCCGGTGTAGGGATACTCACCGAAGGAGGTACCAGCGGCGTATCACAAAGAATATCTCGTATTGCTCGATCTACAATTTCTAAAATGCTGGCATGCTCAGGTAAAGATGATACAAAAGTTCTACGAGAAGGGGAAGACGTGGACTCGCTTATGACATTTGCATGCTCCTTCTCTGATTCAGAAAGGGCATTTTCAACGGATTCTCCATTAGGTGCTAGAAGCGGTGAAGAAGGCACAAGAGAGAGAACGGTGTTAAGAGGAACTGAATCTTCCTCTAAGGATTTAGGGGCACTGGGTAGCTCCAGAATTTCTTCCTTTTGAGAGGGGTAGGAGGGGATCATTTCGCTGGAGAATCCGACATTTTTCTGCTCCAGCGATTGAGTAGGAGCGCACACACCTCCCGGAGTGACTGACGATGACATTGTTCTTACCCCTTGAAATGTAGAAAGAGGTGAGATACACGTGGTCAATTTCTTATTTATTGGCACAGAGTGATGTGAGAGAGCAGAACAGGAGGCATTTACCTCAGTAGATGTGGCAGGTGTAGGTGACGTATGGAGGATAGGGGAGGCCATCGTCAGAAATAACCTTGGTTGAAAGGTAAGAATAAAGAAGAAAGGCACGCAGTCCACAAAAAACATACGAGGCCCTATAAACTTCCTTTTACGAAGAAGGCAGCAGAAGTGAGTGAGCCTAACCTCGAAAGCAAGGTCTCACACGATAAATTCGCATGTAACGCTCCCTCGACGAAGACCACACAGATTTTAACAGTAGGAGAAGCAGAAAAGTGGCGGTAAATGATCAGAATCCACTCTGCAACGGAGAAGAAGAACCAAGAAGACAGCGTCGAATCTCCATTTAGAGCAACATTTGGGTTGCCTGCCAATTAAAGTAAGCACGTCACGGGGGCAACCGCGAGACAGCGCTTTCAACGATGAGACAAATCAAGGAAGAGAAATAGTTTCCTATTTGACAAGAAAATGCGTAGCAGACAACTATTTAAATTACAAAAACAGATGCCTTTTTTATCCGTGATTCTGAGACGAAAAATTTCCTCTCTCAGCCGAGAGGAAATTTTTTCAGGCTACCACTGTATATTGTGCTCTAGTTACAACAGAAATTTCTTGAGATTTCTTCTGTGATTATGACGGATAAAGCGAGAAAAATAGTTGAATAATAGCTCGCTCTTTAATGCTTCATTCTTGCAGCTCTCATGTTCTATATTCAAAAAAATTTAAGGAGGAATCTTTCACTCCTCCTCTCGGTTACCCTCGCCCTCTCCGGGGTCGGTGTTCACAAAATGGCAGGTAGTGGGTCTATTTCCTTCTTGAAATATGTTTTTGCGTACTGCTTTTACAAAAACTAATTGTGGTTCTATTTTATGATACAACACTATAATACTGTAAGAAATACTTTCATGGAGACGAAGTTATAACTAAAAAATCAAAGCATGCTATGACCAGCTGGGTCATTGTTGTAGAAGAATTCATCATCATGATCCTATTATAAGCTATATTAAGACAAAAAGTGAGCTATGGGATAACACAAAGAGAATTGAGGGGGATGGTTATATTTTGTTCTTTTTCTTTAAAATTGTTTAGTGGCAACCTTAAATTACAAAAAAGCATGAAAATAGCGTTCAAATTTTTACCTGGGCAATCATGAAATGTCCGTATACATTAACATACGGACGCGAAAGAAATGTGCTTTTTGAAGAATTTTAACTAACAAAACCCTTGTATATTGCATGGCTGTGGATAAACGCAAACCTTGAAAGCAGATACATCCATTTGTTACCATCGCCGGTTTTTCTGTGCATAAATGCGATTGAAACAAGTCGCTCTTGCTTTGTTATCCTAGACCACACGGACGCATAATTTTATCGTTAGTATAAAAAGAGAAATGCAATCCCAAAATATACGATAGGAGCGGTACCATGCTACTTTCTTCAATCGTATATTTAATGTTATAAAAAATGAAAATAAGAAATTCCCAACGTTGGAGTCGAACAGTGCATCCAACTACATTAGCAAGAAAATGCTATATAAATTTGTGTCCATAAAAAATTACGTATACATTGGAGCAAACTAAACAAACCCTATCAATTTAGACAATACGTATAGAGAATCAATTTCTTCTTTCTAAGCCGATGTTATCGCACAATGGGGAGGTAACAAAATTATAGTTACATTGGAGCCGGAAAAAACCTACTTAGCGCATTGATACAAAAAGTAAGCAGTATCTCTTGTTTAAAGATGAATTAGCACATAGTTTCATCAAAAGGGTTATAATTCATTTATTTTTCTCGTTTCTGTCATTCTTTCCAATTTATGCTGGTGTCATTGAGTTATGGTACGTTATTCTTGCGACGGAAAGAGAGTGTGACATATGTGCATCCACAAAAAGTACCTGATTCATAAACGGTAACGTCGGATTTTTTTATTTTCCTTACGTTTTCTTGAAACAACATTGGATTAGTTTGGAAATATGAAAAGAGTACTCAATTATTACTGTTACCATGGCATCGTTACTTCTAAAGTCTTTGCAACTTAGAATTTTTTGATGCCAACACTGAAATTATATTTTAAGCTAAATTATAACAGTTGTGTGAATTTTGTTAAACCTATTGCATAACTGACTTTATCACACTCTAACAATATGTGAACTCTTCATACATAGCATAAAACTAAATGAAGGTACCGAAACTAGTTGGGAAACCAATTTTTTCATTCGGCCAACCGCTTTTTTGCTGAATTATTAACACAATTTCCAGTTGCCTAATTGCGCTGCATCCCAAGACTCCACTTCAAACATAGTCAAGCCATACGCTCACAATCTTCTGTATGCACATCATTCTGCTAAAATCAGCATCATGCTGACACTCAGAACAGGAGGTATATGAATGTAGAATAGATTCCATTTTAAGTCATTATTCTGATGTAGAATCATTTCTTTTCCATCTCATCACAGCTGCAACTAAACAGTGTGTGCATTTTAGTGCCCGTACACCTCGTCATAAACCCTTTCCAAGCGATGATTGTCAAAAGTCAAGGCAGAAAAACTTACTGCGTAATCTTACTACTTTTGCATGAAACAGAATTGCTAGTACGCTTTATGCCTCCAATGCATAGGATGAAAATATCACGTAGATCGTAAAATCATAAAAAGAAGGTTGCGCTACTTGAAAGAATTGGAAACTCTGTATTCGTAGCATTGAGCTGTATTATGCGGGAGAAAATCTGAAAACATAATTTCTCGCCATAAAGCAATTTCCGATTGATTCCAGATGAAATAGAAGCCATTATACAATTATTCAATAAAGAGGTATGTTTTTAAGAAAAAAAAGAGATACTACAAACTTTATCGATCTCTCTAAATGAGTGCTACAGCAATGTTGCTGACAGACTGAAAAAGTAAACATGTATTTTTCTCTAAAATTGATTTTGAAGCTTTTTGATGGACCAATAGAAATAAAAAATTGATTTCATTTCTGCTCTAAACTACATTCTTTCCTATTATTTAAAAATTTCATCCACGAAGTTACAGGGCATGGCAATGAAAATCCTCACGAAGTACTATAATTCGAAAATAAACCATATTTTATTCAATGACTGGAATGTTAAATACGGATTAAAATAGGAAAATTCGATTTCAATGTGAATTACAGTGTTTCATTTCGTTTAAGACAAAGGAAGCGTTGGTTGGGGTGCTTTCTTTAATTTTTCTGCAGCAACGATATCTTTCCATCCTATAGAGAAACAAAAAATGAGTACTATTCGACGAGATTCAGAATCACAGCAAACAAATCCAAAGCTAGCATACTTAAAGGGTATGACGGCACTTCTCATTTCCCTTCAAAAAGTTAATATACATCTCCCAGTATGTTGCTTTTAAAAGTACGAATGTAATGACTTTGAATAAAGCCAAGAGCCTCCCTCAGTCTCAATTCCAGCACTGTCTATTCCATTCAGAGTTATAGAAATCTTCAAATGAAAACCAACGAAAAATATGCTAGAAGTATTGCTGCAGCTATATCCAAAAAGCATTATTCCATTCTTTTCAATTTTATCTAACAAAATCCAATCCATACATTTTTTCCACCCCCTATTTCTGCTACACAAACCTTCATCATAATTGGATTCTACCATAGATTTCATTTTTTTAATAGCCGTTGCAGGGTCTAGACCTTCGATAAAAGTGAATCCCAGAAACAAAATAAAGCGTGTGCATACATATAAGTAGGCTAAATTTTAAAAAGAGATATTCAAAAACTATTCCACTCAAAACACAAAAACAGGAGTGCATTCCTTTCTCCCTAAAACAGGCACCGCGTAAGATCTCTCCTTTGAAAAATTTTATAAAAGAAAGAATACAATTCAAATTTAAATGCCTTAAAATGCACAAAAAAGATAGTCTCACCATCCATCATACACATACGAGAAATCTACAAAGAATCAACACATTTTGATCAACCAAGACATATCCTATTCTCAATAATATCTCTCATAGACACGGTTTCCTACTATTCATCGGTGGCTAGTCAATTTTCTTCCCCTCTGTCTCTTCTTACATTTTATCTCGATGACGTGCATGCAAATTATATTCCCACGAATTCTTGAATATTTTTTAAGGGAAATGATTTATTGCACATCCACACTTTCAAATCTCTATCCACCTTTGAAAATTACCTCTAAGTACAACTATTGATCCACAGCTTCTCTATATACACCTCTTATTTCTTTTTCTTCTAAAATTTCTTTACTTATTCTCTCTCCCTTGGGTCTCCCCTTTTCATAGAGCAATGTATTATTCTTCCTCATGCTCTCTCTCCATTTTATCTCCAATGAAATACTTGTATATACATTGAATGCATGCATAGAAAACGAATGCTATTCACCTTTTGGACAACAAACTGTGCAATTCATAATGCCATGACAACGATACAACTTCATCGTATCATTTATAAGGGCTAATCGCTCCGTAGTAAATTCATCTCGACTATCAGAAATCCATCGAAAAGCCTATAAATGCAAAGGATTAAAAAAAAAATACAGAATATTTCTCTTGTTGTAAAAAGTAAAAAAGAGAGTTCAAAAAAACATTTTGATATCTGTTTTTGAGAGGGTAGGAAGAAATGAAACAGAAAATATATACTACTCTCTCCCTAACCCATTGGATGAAAAGAAATCCCTTCAATTTTTTTTTTTGCATACATTTCCTCTCATCCACAGAAAATCAAAATTTCATAACTCTCTCAATCAAAAAAAGATTTTGTAGCCTCTCTAAAGAAATGAAAACCTGCATAAGTACAGCAGGTCCTAAATAAGATTCTGGATTCCACCAATAAGAAGGGCAAGATGTTGAACAGCAGGCACAAAGAATACACTGAAAAAAAATGTAAAATTATTTCTATTAAATTGAATACAGTTTACATGCATATAAAAGAAACTATATATGTATAGAAATAAGAAACACTCCCATTCTATAAGTTAAAAAAATTCTATTTTCTTTTCATAGGACTGTATAGAGTGGTCTTCACAGTCTCTCTTTTTTATCTTAAACTGTAATATTTTTCATAGTTTTCTATACTCTAAAAAAAGAGTGCTTACTTAAGAAATGAAATATACAAACTGTAGTATTTATAAAGGAATACGAAATTATAAAAATCTTCAGTCTCCTCCATTTAAATGAATCTTTTATCTTTTTATAATAATTTTTTCCGCTTCCTTAAGAAGGATTTTATTTCCTTTTTATTTTTATAGAAACTTTTCCTTGTTTTCCCTCTCTCTAAAATTTATCCATTTTTACTCCTATAAGTTCAACTATAAAAATATAACTTTTTGTTTGATCAAGCGTTTTATCATGAAGTAAATAATAAGAATTCAAAAGGATAGAAAAAGAAGATAAGAATTTATTAGAGGGGGTGAGGAAATGGAATACAATGATAGCATAAAATCAGAATAAATAAAAATATAATTGAAGTAAATTTCTTACTTCATACATTCCATCTAACTTAGCACGTTCTTCTCTGGATTGATAAAATTCTTTTTCTTTGGTTTTCTACACAAAAAACAAAACAAAAACAGCAACACACTTTTAAGAAATAAAAAAATAAAAACAACGTGAGAAATCCATTAAAATAGAAATGAATGAAATGCATGGCTATATGAAAAAGATAAAACTCCCCTTTATAAAATAAAATTTAAAGAGGAGAAATTGCAGCTTTTTCTGTACAAATTCATTCTTCTGTTTAGAGATTAAAGATAAACACACAAAAGAAGACTAAAGATCAAAAAAAAAAACAAAAAAAAAAAAAAAAAAAAAAAGAAATGAAAATAAAGATAAAGATAAACAAAGAGAAATGTAGAAACGACAACTCTTTAACATACTCTACATCATGAAATCTAACTTTAGCAGTTTTTCGTTTTAGCCATGGCTCAATAGATGTATATTGATTGTAGAAATTTGTCATATCTGGAACAAGATCTCTAATAATATATAATTGAGGGAGTGGCTGGACCTCCACAACGGATTTTCCCTCTGGAATCGGCGTTAAGCAGGCCAATCCGTTCTTTCCATTGATATTCATGGCACAGCTTCCACAAATGCCTTCTCGACAACTTCGACGAAATGAGAGTGTACTATCCTACGTAAGAAATCATTACAAGAGATCAAAAAAAGAGAAATAAAGTAGTAGAAATACGAAATAAGCCGTTCAAAATCGATTTTATGATGAAAAAAACAGAAATGTGTGGTGAAAACATTATAGAAAAAATTGGAATCAAAAGAGAAGAGAGGATCCAGCGTAAAATGCAGTAAATTTCACACTCTATAAGGTAGTAAAATCTACCCATTTTATCATGAATATGGCTCGAGTAAGGACTTTGAAGGTATACAGGAAGACAGACAAACCCACAGAAAAAACGTATCTGTATGAAAATAAGAGATCCTCGTTTGATCACAGGATATGGCTCATGGAAGGCAGACTCTCTAATTTATTTTTTTTGGGTTTAAAACAAGCTTTACCATTTCATTTTTGATGTGGAATAATCCATCCAAAACCATAGGTCCACACGCGTTCTTAGGAAATTCAAATGTTTGTATGTAAGGCCGTTTATCTTTAGAAGGGTTAAAACGGAAAACACGAAATTGTGTCATTGCAGAGCTCACTGCAGAAGGTTTTGAGTCGGAAAGCGGTGAGGGAGTGGCAGACACGGATTCAGATGACATCGTTGCAGTTGAAAAGAAACGAGGAAGTAGACAGAGGGGTGTTCTGTAGCCAGAAATTCTGCCGCAAAAATCTTTCGGGAAGAGCCATCGTGAAGAAGCCACGGTCATTTTGGAATTTCTTTATTTTAACAGATAGAAAATCAGGGTGTTCACGGAGATGCAAACGATAACGGTATGCTTTGGAAACAAATATACAAAAGGAAAAGCATGAACAAAGCATATGCCGTTTATTTGAAGAGTTTCAAACTAATAAAAGATGTACGCACGCAGGCACACATACAAGGAATTTTAGGAAGGAGAGAAGGATTTGAAGGAAATTGTAGGCAAGTGGCAGCCCACGACCACTGCTACCATCAAAATTAAATAATTAGAAAATATGAATCTTCTCTTTTATCTATCAACAAACTAAGATAAAAAAAAGTCATTTGGAGCCGCAAAAATGGTTTCCTTGATCACTTCATGGAAATAGGGGAAGTGTGACCAACCTTTTCTTTGATTTGACGTCAGATAGTGTTTTCTAGCTATCACAACGGGGCAACAGCATTATCGCTAAAAAACTGAACGGGAATTTTATCTTTTTCAACAGAGCAATATAAAATCTGAGGAAGGGCTTGCCAGTAGAAGAGAAGCAAAAAAGTACAACTCTGGCAGAATAATAAAAAGAATACACCCTTTTAAAAATTCAAAGGTTTCAGTTTCCACAGTAGCTATTACCAAAATAAGCTCGGTATCATGCTGGAAAATAAAGCACAATATCAAGCAGGAAGAAGAAGCTGCAACGATGTTTTTGTTAAAGTGAATTTCACTGCTTGAGGAATAGACCATAAATGTGACAAACACTGTATAGGTAAAGTCGTGCTAAATAATAGATTATGGTTTTATTGAATTTCGTATTCAAATCTCTGTAATGGAAATTTCACAATTATTTAATGAAATGAAGGCGGATGCAGAATAGGTGTTTACTGCTTCATCTTCCCATCGTACAGCTTGCACCGTAGCGATATCGTAAGAGAACACAGAAAAATCAAAAACTCGATTTAAAAGAGAAATTAAAAAGTCGGTTCCATGGGTATTCTTCCAAAGAGTGTAGAAAAACTATAAATCAAAATCGCAACGTTCCATGCTAACAAGTAGAAGGGGTACGCGAGTGGAACTCCGATGGCATAGAAAAATACTGGAGAAAGCAATCCATCTCTATCAGTCTTTGATTTGAGTTGATCACGCCTCCGTTCTCATTTGCTCCTTCAGACATTTTTGTTCGCCTTTCCGGGGGCGGAAACACAGTCAGGGGAAAAGAATGGAAACATGACTACAAAGTAAAACCAAAGAATCAGCCCAGCCTGGCTGTTAAAAAATTGCTCTATAATTGGCCCAATTCAATGAGGCCCTTCATTTTGCGTTGACAACCAGTTGCAATATTATAATATTTTACTAAGCTATTCAATAGAAAATGTATGTTTTATCTCACACTATTAGCTCAATTCAGTTGCTATTGATAAAGTTGTATCAGAATCTGCGTTAGTTAGTACAATAATATTCCATATCATCTTAGTATTTGGTTAATTGCTAGCAGCAAATGAATTTTAGTTAGGCAAGAGTTTCCTTTTTGTAACACTGTATGAACACTTATGCGACGAAAATTTCTAGAAACTGATAAAAATGAAAAACAGCATTGAAAATTATTATTCGTTTAACCATATCAGGAAAAATTTTATTACTTATCACTCGTTTACTCTTTCTTGGAGCTTGACTTATTTCTCTTACATTGGCAAATGGACTTAAAAGTAGATAATATTGGCTACGATATGAGCAACTATGGGGGATTAGCTCATCGTGCTAAGATTGAGATATTCTGAGTTACCTCTGTTGATCTATAATGAGCGAATGTAAGAGATAAGCTCTTCAGTGTAGGTGAGAATTGAATTTTTACGTGCGACAATAAGTAAACAATTGAACAGATTATGCGACAAGCAATTTCAAGCAGCAACGAAGGAATTTAAGAACAGGTAAACTATAAATGTTGGGTAATATTTAATCGAGGCAATATTGAAAGATTAAACATGCTAAAATAAGTTAGACTATAATAGTTAGGACAAAA
>JADAQX010000302.1:0-55009 GCA_015476325.1 Cardiosporidium cionae
AGAGAGAAGGGGAGAAGGAGGAGAGAGAAGGGGAGAAGGAGGAGAGAGAAGGGGAGAGAGAGAAGGAGGAGAGAGAAGGGGAGAGAGAGAAGGAGGAGAGAGAAGGGGAGAGAAGGGGAGAAGGGGGGGAGAGACGGGGAAAAGAGAAGAGAGAGAAATGGAAAAGAGAGAAGGGAAGAGAGAGATAAAAAGAGAAAGAAGAAAAGAGAGAGAAGGAGGAGAGAGAGAAGAAAAGAGAGAGAAGGAGAAGAGAGAGAAGGAGGAGAGAGAGAAAGGGGAGAGATAAAAAGGGGAGAGGTAGGAGAAATGGGAGAGAGAGAAGAGAAAAGAGAGGAGGGAAGAAGAAAAGAGAGAGAAGGGGAAGAGAGAAAAGGGTGAGAGAGAAAAAGGGGAGAGGTAGGAGAAATGGGAGAGAGAGAAGGAGGAGAGAGAGAAGGAGGAGAGAGAGAAGAAGGAGAGAGAGAAGGGGGAGAGAAGATGAGAAAGAGAAAATGGATTACGAGAAAGAAAAATAAATCGAGAAATAGAAAAAAAAAGAAATAGAGTTTTTAAGGTGTAATTACACACGCGAGTGTTATGGTAAAGCATTCTCGGATTTCAACTACTCCATCGATCCACACATTAACGAGTAAATTTTAGAGTGTATACCTTTATAATAAAATAGAAAAACATATGTACGTAATGGGCACTCATGAAATGCGTCCAGTACACTCTTAAAAAATGTTTTTACCTGCAGTTGTACCAACAAAAAGAATGTTTCCAAGTGGGCTCCAACAGGCAGTAGAAAAGGAAGCTTCATTACAAAATTTCTCTGCAAGATTCTCGGGTGGATCCCAGCGATAATTCACATAAAGTTGTGCAGAAGCATTGGTAACCTCCTCATTTGTACGACTGAATATATCAATGGTTTTACATTGCAGTCCCACTGCATCCACTGTATTAGGATGAATGCAAATCTGCAAGATATAAGAGCAGGTTATGTATCGTAAAAACAAATCAGCTTTCTGGCATTCTCAGGAAATACTTACAGGAATAAACTTTTATGCCTTTTGTGAGAGAAAGAGAGAAAACAGAAATGTAGAAAGCATTTTTCTCAGAAAATAGAGAAAATAGTATAAACGATGTATGTAAAGATTACAAATAGGAACATACAACATGACCTAGCTACACAGCTTTTTTTCATTTTTTGCTTATCAAAATATTAAGATGCATAAAACTTTTTTTAGATTTAATGCATCAATTTTCCTTACAACACGCAATGTATGTGTAAAAGAGACAGTTTATATAAGTAAAGAATGTCTGTTGAAAAGAATCACCGAAAATTTTTTCCCAGAAAAAGTTCTCTTTAAAGAAAACAGATGGAGTGCAAGGGTTTCTATCCTTACATTAATAGAAGCGCGTAACGACGCGTTTGAAAAATAACTAAACAAAGCTTGCTAGGCTATTGAAATATACAGAGAGTTGAAATGCATGCATACAGTCGTTAGGTACCCTGCTTTTGTTTTATAAGTTGTGCAGAAACACTGCAAGAGAGATACATGCCAAAAAATGCGAATAGAAGTTTCACTATTCCAGTATCACAGTGTTTTAGTTGCTAAGCTCTTTATTAAGACAATCTTCACTCTTAAAAGTAAAACAGTGTATGGAGGCTCACAAATGCATAATGGAAAATGAACCTTCCTATCAAGATTTTGGTGCCTTCTTTTGCTTTAGATGGCTCAATAAAGTACCCACAGTCTTAGGGCAAACACAAATTTTACAAAGCTAAGACAAAGACACTGCCGTTTACTGTAAACTTGCTCCAACAAATATGCAAATCGGGCAGAGAAATTAATTGGGGAATTTAGATTAGCTCTCTAGCGTCAAATTTATTTCTTGACATAATTTTCCGTGTACGCACCTGGCAGTAATCTCCCTCACCAATAGCTTGGAGCGACGTCGATGAATTTGATGCAGTAGTCGTCATGATGAAAACAGTGTTGAAACATGAATGTCTTCTCTTTCACTTTGCTACAAGTGACCACAGCACATTATGGTCCAAAGGTTCTATCCATAGGACAAACGTGTTGTGAAGGGATTAAGCTACAAGAAGAAAGAAGTAAACCATTGAAAGGTGGTGGTGCAGTTGGGTAGAAGCACACAATAAAAGCACTACTTACGTGAGATATCTTTTACTGAATAGTGCGCTTACAGTACTGAAGTGTTACGGAAATCATCGAAGACGTGTTTAAAGAAGGATGTCCTACACATTTCAATTATGTCATGTGGCAACCAAGTATATCAAAAAGGATTCAAAAAGTTACGGGCTGTTTGCTACTGACAGTGGCAGCGCGGATGAAATTTGCTGTGCTTGTGAAACAAAGAGTTAATTGGCCGCCAAATACGTGCATTCCCCAAAGACGAAGTAAAACTATTACTGTTTTATTAAATGGGAAAATTTAATACTCCAATTGAATATACCATAGACAACTACTATCCTAAAATGATTTTGCAGCATGGCATTATGTTTAATAAAAAGAAGCGCAGTATTACTATAATATTGAAAGAAAAGTTGGAGAGACTTCATCAACGTCCACTTCGAAGTGGTGCGGTGTCCAGAAACAATGAAGCTACCTTTTAGTTAATACTATTTCAGCACTTCATAACCAGAAATGATCTATTAATACTACCCAACATCGCCAAAGCACATAAACAATATTTATCTTTTAATGTTCTAATAATGATTGTAAGGCTGTCTTTTTTGTGGCAGTTATCTGAAAGTATTTTCGAACGCACATCATCTATTTAGATTAAGATAAAATTGAATGTAGAAAATTAGGTGAGTTTCAAAATGTTTAAACAAAGATACGACCTACTTATCTAAAATAATAACTTTTTGTTTCAACATATTTCTCTATGTAAGCTACAAGAGTGCATTATTCAGATAAGCGTCTCGTCTACTTAAAAAGCACTATTGATTCATTGCAAAGCGTATTATTCTTACAAATAAAAATCTTAGTCATAATCATAATATTATTTTAAATGGTTTTTCTAATAGCGGTATATTCCTCGAGCTTTAATTTTGCCCCTTGTTTTTATTTTCTGACGCTAGCACTGCTATGCATATGTATCCAGTTTTGGAAATGTTTACGCACACAAGGATGCCTACACGGAAGGGTGTTCTTTCTACAACACCTTATGCAACAAAAATAAATTTTAAGCTATCGAAAGTATTCTGGTGGGCAAATATTTAAAAGCAATTGCGTAAAAATTAGCATGATGCAATGATAACTCAAGTCTACGCGCCAGCGAAGCATGTTAGCCATTATTTTATTTTTCTACACGATTGGCTTCTTTCATATCTACTCTTTTTCACAAATAGATTCGTCCAAAATAAAGTATGCTTTCATGTCTACATCTGCTTCGTCAACGATTCATCGCTTTTACCATTGCTATCAGCTCGAATGTGCGACGGTAGCATACACAATTCTGTTGGTAAACCATCATATTGAGTTGCCTCTATCGCATTGTATCGTAAACCTCTACGCTATGATAAGTTATAGAGTTGATTTGAAAAGTCTTAACTTTTGAAATATTATAATCAGAAAACGCTGTAGTAAGCCACTTTACGCTTGCTGTTGTATAAACGTAGGAATACCAAAAATAGACAACAAGTGACAATGCAAGAAGATAAGGATGTATGGTATGAAAGAATAAAAAAAGAGCTTAAATTTACAAGATAATTGCATAGTTAATCTATTAGGCCTGTTCTATTTTTCAAAATCGTTAGTTTAATCCATTGCCTGCTACTGACTTTATTGCCATTGTCATGCTACCAGTGTAACAAGGCCTTGAATGTAATTCCCAAAAGAATTAAGAGAATAAGTAGATTTTGTAAATAAATTCAAGCATTTTATGCTAAAATTGGGTGCCGTAGATCAAAAAAACAAAGAATATAAACGTTGAGCGGTGCACTTGAAATAAGAAATCGCTAAGTAAAGCACGGTGTGAAGCTCTAATATAAAAACAGGACGAATGAAACGGTAAGGAACAAAATATAATAACAAATGTTCACAAATACACCTGAGAAAAATGAACATAACATAAATTATTTTTCTGCGGTAGAAATGCAGGAATGCTCTAATAAACTCAAAGTGTCTACGAAGGCATAGAGGCAACGAGAAACAGGTGTCGAATTGGGAGAATTGAAATGAATAGAGATGCTTACTGTTAGATACATTTGCAGTGAACAGTACATATAATTTTTTTGGATACTACATAATATGAACAAAATCGTCACAGAAAATGTTAATCGAGCGGCTGAGAGTTAATGGATTGCAAAGAACGATACTACGGTCTCTGGATTATTTTTATTTTTCAAAAAAAGAGATTTCTCATTATAAAAATATGTCTAGCGAACTTTAAGTTGATTCTTTTTGTTTGTGTATGGTAATATGTCGCGATTATTACTGATTTTTGTTCTATCAAGTACATCTATTAAATACCATTAGCTAATGTAAATTGAAGTACAAAAATTAAGTGATGCGGCATAAAAATGATATGAAATGTTTTACTTCAAAAAAAAGCTAACCTGCTGAATTGAAACAAATTTTTTCTGGTTCACGCAATGGCAAACAAGAATTTATTTTATTTGTGTCACTGCTGGCAGATAAAATAGATAAGATGTACAAATATTCATTTTCTAAAATTGAGAAATACCATGGTTTTCTGTGCGGCGTATTACAACTTGGATTTTCGCTCTTCCCCAGTTTCTAAATGTAAAGAGAAAACAACGCATTAACATGCAAGCAGCCAGCATCGTCAGCATGAGAAGAATCGAGAATAAAATGAGTAAATACAAATAACTTCGGTTAAAAATCACTAGCAAGCAATACAATGCAACCATACAATTTTCTATCACGTTATTTACCTTGCAGCATGGAATTCGTAGGGAAACTCATCAATCACCCCTTGCAATATGCCGACATGAAAATTGCATCATTTTTTCGACAAAATATACCCCGGGACCAGTAAAGTGATTTAAAAAGCTCATGGCTTTACCTTTTTCTTTCGTTTTGTTTGGCCTGCCAACAGACTTATCAAGCAGGTAGATTTTTGGAATGTAAAACATAATTTTCGAAGGAAGTACCACAAACTTTTTTTCTTTAACTTAATGTAAGGTAGTATCAATGTCCTTGTTCTTGTTATTCATTATGAAAGTTGTATTCATCAATTGTTATGCATATTTCTACTTTCTTAGACAAAGCAAGGATTGCATCCAAATAAATTTTACATTGCAATTTGAAATTGCTTTGTATCATTCTTCATCTTGTTGCTTATTTAGCTGAATAACAGTTTCATGAATATGCCTCACAATGCAGCAAGAATCTGAAGGGCTGATTCGTCGTGGTTTCCAAATTAGCTTTTCCGCCGCTATCCAACGTTTGAATGCTTTTGAATATCACAGTCCTTGCTAGATAATATCTGGGCGGCCAATACCGCAAGAGTTCACAAGTGCTAAGGGGCGAGGGGCATTTACGCTTGTAGTTTGTTTCTTCTCACGGAATAGACTAAATAAGCCTCAGTTTTAAGTATAATTTTATTAGTCAAACTCCTATTGCAAATATTCATCAAGTCTCTTCAGACAATTCCGTTATCTTTCCAACTCGTGATGCCAAATCTTAAACACCGGTCTACGTCTTTTCATTGTAACAAGTACCAAACATAATCGGTAGGTTAGTGTCTTGCATTGACCAGCATTCTCCTTCATAAAATTTTTAATCCATTTCTATTGGAATGCTTGAGAATTTGTATGGGAGAAGGGCAATAAATCCGGATGTTTTTACTCAAAGGTAAACTGCTGCTTTTTTGTATCATTGTGCAATTACTAACAAAAGGTCTCAGGTGCTCTGTTTCTTATACCCTAGTGAGATTTCATCATTCTGCTGCTCATCATCTCTCGCTTCGACAGCGTAGCGGATTCGTAAAGACTAGTGGCTTATCTGGATAACTGGAAATGAACTGTTTTCCTTTGGAGTGGCATGTATTCAAACTGTTATGCATGATATACCGCAGCTCCTACACTAGAGTAAACAAGTAAAATATATCCGATTAAACAGTTCTTAATAAAACGGATGCAACAAGTTTTCTGAAATGAATTTTTGCAGCGATGAAACAAAATAACCGAGGTGCTGCATGTAAATCAAAGCGATTGCTACCTATAGATGAAAAACAGGTTGATACCTCGTTAGATCACAAGCTCCGAGAGAAAGTCTGCAAAGAGGCACAAAGTAATGGAAAAAGCGGGAATTTGCCTCATGCAAGTAAATCAACGAGGAAAGTACTAACTTTGGCAAGTATCCCGCCACAAGCATGCTTTGCAGCTATGCAGCCGTCATATTCTACTCAAAGACGGCATGAATACTTTCCATCTCTTCATAGTCAACCAGAGGCTGATGCATTCACGATGAGCTCTACTAATACACGGTCTCCCCCTCATGTGAAAATCAATGTAGAGCAGCTGCCAATCATTTTGCATAGGCAAACGATTTTACAGACGATTCGAAAAAATCAAGTTACAATTATTGTTGGCGCCACCGGTACTGGGAAATCTACGCAACTTCCACAATTCTTGCATTCAGAGAATTTTACGAATCATGGAATCATAGGAATAACGCAACCACGCCGAATTGCTGCAATGGCCCTTTCTAAAAGAGTTTCCGAAGAAATGGAGAAGGGAAGGGTTGGTGGTTTTGTAGGCTTTTCTGTGCGCTTCCATGATATCACATCGCCTGCCACACGCATTAAATATATGACGGATGGTATATTAGTCCGTGATTCTTTGATTGATCCATTATTTAATCAATATTCAGTTATTATAGTGGATGAAGCGCATGAGAGATCTCTCAGAACAGATGTTCTGATGGGTCTCTTGGTAAATATTTTAGCCAAACGAAAAGATCTAAAGTTAATTATAATGTCGGCAACTCTGCAGTATCAGCAGTTTTTGCGATTTTTTAAAAATTCGGATATGGTTATGATTCCTGGTCGGCAATATCCTGTCGATATCTTTTACACTTATCAGCCGGAACAAGATTATATTGAAGTAGGATTGGGTGATGTTTTTAATTCTTTGAGAAGGCGTGCATTCATTAAAATATAGTTTATTTTATGGCAATAAGACATTAATCTTTGGGGCGTCTCTGCATTTTCCACAGTTATATAATTGTGAAATTGCACTTTGTTAAATTGGAAACATTTTGATTGCGTGCATATTTTATAGGCGGCTTTGATTACTATTCTTCAAATACATCTGCGATCAGCACCAGGTGGAATTTTAGTTTTTCTTCCAGGGCAGGAAGACATCATGTCTCTTTGTAATATATTGGAGGAGAAAAATAAGATGTTAAATTTAATAAAAATACGACAAAGGGAAGCTAATGCTAATAATGTAAACACTCACGACAGTACAGCAAATTTGAATTCATGCTCAATCGATTCCCGAGCCACAAATCGACAAATCTATAACGCAACGATTGGACACGATGTGTATGACAATGCGACGGAGTGGTTAAATATGTTGATTTATCCCATCTATTCTTCTTTACCGGTTGAGCAACAAGTAGATGTTTTTAAAATTTCACCGAGTGACACAAGAAAGGTATATTTATTTGTGCTTTTGGTATAAAGTGTTTTTAGAATAGCATGATTTCTTGCCTTTTCCTGAATAGTATAGGTTGAAAGAAAGGATACATTTTATACGTCTTCGCAGATAATTTTGGCAACTAATATTGCAGAAACTTCTATTACAATACCTGGAATTAAGTATGTCGTGGACTGTGGTTTAGTTAAAGTAAAAACATTCCATCCCAAAACTGGTATGGAAATTCTAAAAACGCAAGAAATATGTAAAGCATCCGCAAATCAGCGATCGGGCAGAGCGGGGAGAGAAAGTCAAGGTATTACTAAAATCTTTGCCACTGCAAAGTCTAAGGCATAATGAAAATTTTGTCAATTTTAATTTGTGAATTTTTTTGTGTTTTACAGGGCAAGCGTATCGTCTATATACTGAAAAATCATTTCAAGAATTGGAAGAACATACCCTTCCGGAAATTTTGCGAAGCGACCTTGCCCAGGTTTATTTAGAGTTGAAGGTCTGTTATTTTAAGAGATGTAATATGCATGTTTCAGTTTTGTTGACTTGTTCATACTTATGAAAAAGTTTTATGTTTCATTTGATTTACAATAAATTTTGGTAGGCTATGAAGGTAAAAAACCCTGCGGAATTCCCTTTTATAAATCCTCCTGATAAAGAGAGCTTGTATGTTGCTGGGAAAACCTTGTTCCGCCTTGAAGCTATTGATCGAATGGGAGAAATAACTGAATTTGGGTAAAATAAATTGTATAGGGCTTTCAGCTGCCAAGATAAGCTGCAAGAAATAACGTTGTATCCTTTTCATTCAGGAAGCGTTTAGTGTCCTTGCCTTTGAATCCTTTGCTTGGAAAACTGCTTCTTGATTCTATTACTTTAAATTGCACCTCGGAGATTTTAACCATAGTTGCAATGTTATCAGCGGAGTCGATATTTCATGTAGCTGGAAATTTAACAGGTACGCTACAGAAAGCAATTTAAGCTAGAGCATCAAATAGATTGAAATGATTTTTGCAAATATACAGAAAATGAGCGCAAAGCTGTCACAATAAACCAGAGGCGTCTTGCCCACAAAGATGGTGATCATCTTACACTCCTCAATGCCTATCTTGTATGGGAAGAAGTTAGTAAATTACCCGTCTTGGAGCTGCTGAAGTTTTCGGTTATTGAACGAACTTTGTCATACTTTCATATATGCGTTCATGATAGGCTACAAACAAGGTTTCTGTTTGTCGAGAATACGGCCTAAGCGGAAATTCAATGTTGCGTGCTCGAAATATACGTGAACAACTAAAGGAAATAATGATGTCTCCTAGTATAGGAATAAAATCAATTAGCAAGTGTAACAACATGACTGAATGGGACAGAGTGCGGCAATGTTTAACAATGGGCTGCTGGTTAAATACTGCGCGATTGGATCCTGGAGGAAAAATGTTTCTAACAGAGGTCTGTGATGGTTCAGCATCATTTGCAATTTTAGCAATCTTGATCTAATTTAATAGTTTCTCTTTTTTGTTCATAGATTAATAGGCAAGCTGTCTATTTACATCCAGCAAGCGTCCTCTTTAACCGAAAGCCTCTTCCTCAGTATGTTTCGTTCTTTGTACGTATAGTTACGTATTCAAAATTCTGCTCTACATATCTTGTTACATACTTTTGCAGCTGGGTCATATATAGCGAATTCGTGCATACAAAAAAGCCTTATATTAAAGATGTTTCGATTATAGAAGGAGCATGGTTACAGAAATTGGTACCACGTTGCTTTGGTGCTCGCGACCCTTCATTATAACTCACTAGTAGCGATTTTTGCTTTTTTTTATTGCTTTACTTACTTCCCCTAACCCAATCTAAATTATTAATTTAAAGTTATCAAAAAATGCGGTTCCTGTACACAGCAGATGAGGAGGTGCAAGTAGTTTTACTATGCGCAGTGCTTACCAATTTCTATTGCAAGTCCCGCTTTTCCAGTTTCCGTGAACAGATCACCAGCATACGATAAAACTAATATTCCTTCCACAAAAACTTGAATAAGACCCCGCATGGAATTCCCATGATCAACAACTTTTAATTCATGGCGGACATGGGGATGAATTATATGACTCTGAGAAAAGTAGCCGTCAGAAAACGGGGCTTTAATAACATCATTTTAAAAGATATACGCAGCTTACTAGAAAAACTTTACTTAGAGCTATTTTTGTTTCCATTTGTTCTTTCTTTAGTTCTACAGTCTGAAATTGAGCATATGAAATAATTTATATGCATTTCGAACATCTACGCAAAAGAGCATACCCCTTGACGCATATCCAACAATGCTTTGTAATAAGTATTAGCACCAGTATCCCGAAAGATTAATCCTCCGCTTGATGAACTTTCCAATCGAATGTTGCAGCTGTATATGCCAGAGTTACAATTAGCATCTTTCAGTATGAGGTTACGACTACCAGTTTCTGAAAGTAAAATTTATGCACATAGTGTTACGTGCATTTACTAAATGGGTAAATATGCTATTGCTGGTGAATTCAGGAAGTCACCGGTAGAAGTGGTGGGCGAAGTAAGTCGTTCAATTGCGAATTCGGTTGTAATGATCCATTTAGCTCCTTTGGATGGGTTCCAATCATTCAAATTCAGGCCAGCCTTTTTTGCGTCATAGGAGCGGCATTTGGGTGGTACAAGTGAAATATCCGGTACTGCAGAAGCGCGGAGAGTGGTTAATTCGCGCACTCGATTATTTTCATCAATGGCTAAGCCCTTTCACCATCAATATATCCACAGAAAAAGTGAGAACTATTTTCCAAAATAAACTGACATTGACAATCCTCGTACTCTCATCACTTGATCCCTGTGAGTACGATTGGGTTCTGAAAAGTGCATTCTGGTCTTTGAACAATCCTTCATACACTATAAATCATCATAATTTCGAGGTGACTGCTTTAGTGTTATTTGTGTGCAACCTTCTTGCCGCGGTGAAGAGGTTGTATATACACCGTTTCCACGGGGTAAAGTTTCCCTGGGCTTTGATGCGGTATATTCGTAACCTATTAGATTGAAGGAATATGTCAAGCATGGTTATATACCAGTATAAAACAATTAATTGAGTAAATTTTACTTTGTGTTGAAGGGGGGATAGCGGCAACTTGCTCATTGTCAGGTTGTGTCATTTGGTAAAACCGCAAAGCAGCGGTATTTCCCGGCATAGCTGCAAACAAGGGTAACATTTTCTACGTAATCTCTTGAAATGCCGTAAAGGTTAAAAACATACCGCCGGCATTATCGATTTCCGCATCAGTAGAGGAATATTGCTATGTGAAAATGAATTTCCGCGTGCTAGTCGATAAAGCGGTGTTTCTACGAACGCAAACTTACCACATCTTTCAGGCTATCATTTGGTATTATATTTCTGAACTCTGATGGTCCTCTAAATCAATGAAAGACAACACGAATGCATGTTATAGTATGTAGCACCAGTGGAAAAATCACTTCCCTACGTCATGAAATTACGGAATTTTGCACGGCTACCATCAGTAAATACCCCTGTAGTTCCTCTGAACAAAACAATAGGTAGTCGAATTACTCCTATAGTATGAGCCACTCCAGCCCCGTGCATCACCTTTCCATCGCTTGCATGAGTGCCAAATCCACCTCTATCTGTGAGTTTCCATTGGCAAACACGGTAATCCGGGTTGGGTCAAAGTGGCAAGCCAATCTTATAGCACTATCTGAAGAGTGTTCCAGCATAGCGGTAGCAATTCTAGTGATGCAAGCAAACTCGCTCGTAAATTACAACATTGTTCCGCTCGCATAAAGTCATGCTAACCTCTCTCTTTTTCCATTCACTAGTCTAGTAAGAGAAACTTTTTGGAAAGTATCCCCTTTTAGCCATTCGCCAATCCAAAAATTTTTGTTATTCACGAATTTGAAGAGTAAACCAGTTGAAATTGCTTCTCTGATTAACAGTAAATATAGCATGGACGGATCTCAAGAGGAATTATTTGGGTTTTTTTGAAGTAAGATTGCTTACTGCTTTGAAGCACGCCGAGTTGGTAAAAAAATTTCGGCATAGACAAAACCAGACATTAAATTATGCGTTCGAAGCAACAGAGAAGTAGCAGGCTATACATGATATCGCGAAATTCATTCGTCACAACTTTTGTTTTGTCAGTCATACTATTTCTTCTTTGGAATTTTGAGTTTGCGATTGAGAAATAACCATTTCACCGCCAAGCCCTTCTTCCTATTGAATTATTGTGCTATTACGATATAATGCGGTATTAAACTGTTAGTTGACCTACCGAAACAAATTCCCAGTTTGATTGAACATCGTGATCTATTCAATATTCTCCGCTATAAAAGACAGCATTCAGTCTATATGCTTTGAAAATACTAACGGTTTTGGGCAATCCAAAATTTCCCTATAGGATAGAGAAACTTTTCTGATAGGCATTTAAATACTTTAATAAAAATTTATCTATGATAATTGGTATAAAGCACCCATATATGGATCTTGCTCGTGAATTTTCCTGATGTTAAACTCCAATTGTGCCAATCTGTTCAAGAATTTGACATTTGCATGAAGGGTTCTCGTTTTAAGCACAACAGAATATACCGTTCATCTTTTTCAGCTAATTCCCAATGAAATTGGTCAATTAAACTTCTCAGATCCTCTATCAAAACTTGATAACCAATAAATTGATTTCTCTGTAAGCTTTCTGCTGTGGCTACGAACTCTTCAATTTCTGCAGGCAATCAACCCGCTTTTAGCACGACATATGATAAACTACATACAACCCGGTACCGTGAAGCTTTTGTGGAATGTCATCTGTTACCAGTTGACGAAAAATTGCAGAATGCACAGAATGGTTAGCCTGCTTTTTAATCACATCACTATATTTTTTACGTTCATACGATTTTTCAGCACTAAAGACGATCGTTGCTTCTCGCATCGCAAACGTATAAATAGGCAAGATGATGTATGAAATAAGAACCAGCATGGAGTGAACTGAATCCATTATCATAAGTCGATTATGCAGAATTGACGGTTAAAGCTTCGGAAAATTACAGCTACATTTAGACAAAAGAAATTACGAGCTGTGACAATAGTCAATTTAGTGTGTATATACACTATGAAGTAAAGCCGCTTGATGCATTCCCACAACATGTTCAAAATATCCTCTGGCTTTATATAAAGCAATCGTGCTAGTTAGTAGGAGCAATACTCAAATAAAGAAATGAGAAATCAACGTTGCACAGGGAAGAAAAGTGGGGAAGCAAATAACATAAAGGAAGCAAAAGTAGTGCGACAACAAAAGAAGACATGTCTCAGGAGCAACCAAGAATAGAATTATAAGGCTAGCCAATTATACGCATCATCGGCTATTGCAAAAGCCTGTTTCCATGAACCGATAGAAGAAAGGAATAGAAAAATATAGTGAACAAAATTAGGATATGAGAAGAGCATAAAAACATTAAGGCGCAAAGCACAAGTTTCGGATGTTCTAGTGCACCAAATAAAATACTAAGAAGCAAAAATTAACAGAAGCAGAATACAAAAGCAATGCTTCCATCAAAAAATTACAGCGGGGGAAGTTAACCTACTCTCCATAAAAACCACTCTTCACGATGAAATAAATACAGCTAGATAAGAAACATAATTATTCCATAGCTTTAAGTCACATGCATCGGTTAGGGCTGCTTGAAATACCGAAAAAATTAATGCGAGGAGTAGCTACAATTACATGGCAGCACAGCCATGCCATTGTAGTTCCTAGGAAGGTAATAGATGTAAGCAAGTACACTAATATTTCGTACATACGAAACAAAAAATAAAATAATCCAACAATTCCAACAATTAGTAACCACAGCTACAATATATCAGCGCAACTTGCAAAAAAAGCTGGAAAATCATATTATTTTTGCGTGTTGTGAATAAGAACGTCGACTCGGAGATAACAATTAAAATGGTCCCTCGCGAAATGGATGCTATTTCGAAAATCGTAGGCATCCGGGTAGACTCATACTATAGGAATATTAAATAATTGCTAGTATCATCGCATCGGCTTCATATGAGCAGGCAAGTAACTCTGAAGTATACAATGCATAAATACAGATGTATCAAACAGAAAAGGAATGGACATACAGTTACAAACGCAAAATGCTGCCTAACCATTTAGCACAAACTGTATGTCGTTTCGAACGAGCGCCTACCGGGGAATGCGAAGAACTAGGATTCATCTGTCCAGAAGATTCCATACAAGGTATATCTGCTCAAAACATCACGAGGACAAAATCCACCAGCAGTATTAAAAAAATGGGTTTCACCCGCTAACTGCAAAAGAATCAAATCAAATACATTCCATCGCGCGCAAACTTGTACCTGTAAGATTAGAAGGGCCTTCAGTAATCGCTTGGGGAGAGGAATGCGTAGATGAAATCGAAGAATCAGAGACGGACGAAGAATCCGAAAATATATTCGAGTCTTCTGCATGTCTTTGTTTTATCCTCTTTCGGTTTTTATGCAATCCAATGAAGGACATCTATAAATACATCCATAAAAAACTTTTATAGAATGGTTTACACTAACACAAACAAAACACCTTTAATATATTGCTTTACTCCGGCACAAGCTACAGCAGAACATCCTTTCATTTTGAGTTTTATTTCCAAAGAGGAGTACTAACAGAATAACTTACAGCAAATATTTACATCTTCAATAAAAATTGTTTGGAAACTATAATTTGACCGTAAAATCTCAGCAGTACGTTTAAAAATGAGAAAACAGGTAAACCGGCTCACCATAGGATCAAATGTCTGTACAAATCCTTTCAAAAATATTCCAGAGTACTTTCTCCAAATATCAAAAGTTTGATGAATTCGATCACGAAAAGAATCAACACTTTCGTCAAAATTGGTCCCCTTAATAACAATTTATGAATCAACATGTTATAAACAGCTTTTTACTTAAGAGTAAGAGTTATGCAAAAAGAAGCAACCCACTAGTGGACGGTCAGTTAAAGTGACTTTGGTAAGCTCAGTTGAAACCTTTTCGCTCCAGCGCTGAATGTTTTTCTTTATCTGCACCAACCCAAATAAACAGCTTCTGTAATTTTCAGCTACAAACTTGTTTATTTGGAATATAGAATTGCTCTACTAACCACAATGGAATTTGCGGTCGCATATCCAATATTTAACTCCTTTGGTTTGATACCACGGCGAAGGGACCTGTGATTAAAAATATTTTAAATTTCCATATCAATGAAACAAATTTAGAAAACAAAAGGAGGAAGATCTTTCTAGCAAACCTGTCGATGTATTCTTCATAATTTTGGAGTATCCTCACAAGAAGGTCAGTGGTAGAAACGCCGGCAGTCCGAACAGTAGCTTTAAATTTACCCTGTTTTCAAACGGAAGTTTTCAAATTACGTGAACATACTTCATATCAATCAAAAAAATGTGACAATTAAAAACCCTATTCAACGTACAATTTCTTTTAGCCACTTGTAAATATCTTGGCAACCGGAATTGTCATCTTCTTTCTTTTTTTTCCGTTTATCTTTGCGTTTGGTAGACTTATTTGGAGCAGCACAATAAGGGGCATCATCATGGGCTAGACACAGAATTATAAAAAAATTGCTAAAAAGAATCATGGCAAAAAAGTAAACAACTGGTATGAATTTTCTAGATTAAAACTAACCAACATAATCAATTCGATGCTCTGCAATAAACTTCGGGGTTATTACCCACGGGCAAGGAGCCACGACTTCGTCAACCCAACGAATATGCCGCAATGTTTCAGATCGTTCCTTTAATGTTTGCACAGTCCTCCCCTGCAAGTTAATACAAAACAAAGCAAAAATTATCAGACAAGATCAATTGAGAATGATACTGCGGTTGAAGCAGGACGGCAGCCTCTAACCTTTAATTTATTTGTCTCCTCATCCGATGCAACGCCCACAATTAAATAGCAATTTTTGTAAAGATTTTTAGCCTGTTCTAATTGACGCATGTGCCCCAAATGAAGCAGATCGTATACCCCTGCAGTAGTAAGTTTATACAATATTATTGCATACTTTGTGGTAAATTCACGTAAAGATATAGGCAATCATAACAGTTCAGTAACCTTACGCTACTAGTGTAAGAGATTAAAAAGCAACATCGTAGTAACCCAGCTATGCCTAACTAGCATCGTAACATTTAACACATACAGATGCGTTAATATTTTTCAGACCGTCAGCATAAACCCGGATGGGAGTAGATTCATCTTCGCCTTCAGGGATTTCTTCATGTTTTCTCTTTTTTGAACTCTTTAAATTCATTGACTCTTTCGAGTTTTGGCGACATAAGTCTCCTATTGGAGGGAATTTCAAATTCACATTAGTATTCTGACCAAGCAGAGCGTTGAAGAATGAAGCACATTTCAATGACAGAGCAGCTAAATCACGAAAGGAACTCAAAAAAATTTTCAATTTATATATCATATTTAGGAGAACAATCTATTTGATAGACTGCCCCGAATTATAATAGTAGTTTGCAACAAAATGTAAACCATTTTCAGAAGCATAATAGCCAAACGTGCCACTACTTTAAAACAATAGTGTGAAAATTCATTATTAAAATCCTTACCGCCATTATCTGATTCATATCAGCATTTGGGGCGCGTTTTCTTCTTTTGTTCAAACAGAAGAATTCCAAATATCGTTGCGTATTAAAAAATAGTAATTAAATATCAGCACATCTGCATATTCTAGCAATTTTTTATCAGAATAAAAATTGCTGCAGAGCTCATTTTCTCATAGCTGAAGTTAAATAAGAAACAGTTTAAAGGCAATTTTCAAAGAGCACAAAGAAATCTTTCAAATTCAAAAATGAACCCCCCCGCTCACAATGTCGGTGCATGAGCCCCTCTTTAGATGAAAACCTGCTTCATATTCACAAAGATGAAAGAAAGAAAAACAGAAGAGAAAATGTTGCATTTTAAATTCGTTATCTCGTCATACAACGAAAACAAAATGCCCAAAGACAGAGTTGTACAGCAAGATACTACGGTTTCGATGAACTAAAGCAGAGAAAAGAGTGGTATCACCTATAAATTTTAGATCGTATTGCACATTATTGTTCAATCTGAAAAATAGACAAGCTTTTTTTTCAGTGTTGGCTGGAAAACGTACCTTATCTGTTTTTAAGAAATTATCGAAACTATGATGGAATTGTAAGAAGGAAGTTTAGCGATGCTGCCGACCAGTTTATGCCGGTAATATAGTTACACGCACCCTGCACAACTTTGAGGCTACGCAAAAAAGTTTAGGGACTTCTTAATTCCCTTGATAAAAGTTGACAAGAAAATAGTGAGCCACCATGAAATAGTTGCTGTTGAAATAGTGTATGAAGTTGTCTCTCGGCGAACGTAGCAAACCATCGACATGTTGTCCGGTAATTTAGGTGAATTCCGGGACCGCGCCAATGTCGGGAAATTGCTCTTGTCGAGACCACATGTATATATATCACATCGCAGTCGCGGGATCAACTCTTGATAACAGGTATCATGGAATGTATGTACAGTCGCGAAAAGTAGCAGTGAACATATCAAAATTTGGTTCAATTGAAAAAATTGCACGCATTCATGCGGGTTATAACTAGCTATTCAACAAAAGTCATTGAATAATCTATCGGAAAAATTTCCTTAAGGATAATTCTCATTATAATATTACCTATGCTCAAGCCCACCACTAATTACACCAACTGCATAAGCAAGTTATTTAATGCAATCCATTTCATCGAATTTAATAGCATGAATAGGCCCCATTAATGATGTATACAGGCAAAAAGTTCAATAGCAAAATCCGGAAAGCTGTCACTTCTTGTTAATATTTCGTCTCGTAAATTTTACCTCGCAATATCCGAGAGGAATGAACACAAAAATGATGAGAAAGTAGCCCTTTTTGTTCACTGAATAAATGTTCTATTTCTTTGTGTAAGAATGGTGGGGGGAGTTGGGCACAAAGTGTGCGTGTTAGTATAGCATTTTTGTCGATGCTCATTTTCCCTTATCGCCCTTCACAAGTGGACCGTAACTAGCCTATTTCACCGTAGTGTAACGTTTAATTCCGTGACCTTTAGCAACATTAACTAGCAAGCATACATTCCATCAATCTAATTCCAACCCCTACATCACCAACACCTTGCATACAGCGTTCCCTCAACTAAGTTAAGCTAGACTAGGACGTAGGAATACCTAAGTTAAGTTATACTTTCAAGTTCTTTTCATGTCAAGTAGATGAAACCTAGGTTCGTAGAATGAATTTTGTTCTATTTTCTAGCGGTACAATTCTTCCAATAAGAGTAAGCTTTCCTCTTAACGCGGCAATTGCAACTCAAGTACTTTTTCCTATCGCATAAAGATTATTTGACAATATAGCTAGCCGACATTGAACAGCTTCGATCGGTGAGACGCGACTAATTAGCTAATATATCATTCACAAAAATAGCCCCGTTTACACTTTGCGGCTCAAAATTATTTTACATTTGAGGAATCACTCGTCCAGTGTAGTGACTTAATTTATTGTGTCAGAGCAGGTAGTCGATGCAAGAAATAGGTTGCAATATATATTCGCACTACATTTATAAAAAAACTCACTTGGAAACTCCGCCAGATGCATTTATAGTTAGTTAATTCTTTATGGTGCAAGTTCAGATAATTTTTTGGTAGCATCTTTACAAACTTGGCAACTCGAATGTGGACGAAGCATAAAAGAATAGAAATTATCAACAAGAATATACTTGTTCAGCCAGACAGATTAAATTTGGGTTTATAAAAGATAATGGCAGTGTTCAAATCTTTGTTTCATCTGGAGAAAGAATATAATTATTGTTACATGTTTCATTCAAGCATAAAAATCAAATTACTTATGCAATGGCGCAGAGAAAGAATTAGTTACTTACCGTAAACTTTCTAGGAGAAAAATATACCAACGCTCCATTCTGAACATAAAATATGGGAAAACCAATTAACATCTTCATCTGTAAACATTAGTTTATCATGTTTTGAGAGTCGTCTTAGGATAATTATTTTAGAAGTTCAAAACTATTGTTTTAATGCGCATGAGAACTCGTTATTCATAGATCGTTAGCAAAAACTCGTTATTGAAAAAAACTATGACAAAAGGGTCAATTACTACTGACATTATCTTATCGAAGACGAAATAGAAATAGTCTTTGCTTTTTCCTGTGAGTTCTGGATCCATCTACTGTCCTCGTTAATTAGAGTTTTGTAAATCTTACATGTTTTGCTACAGCCATGGCGAAGTAGGGAGCTGCGGTTGTGGTTGCCTTGTCAAGAAACGAAAAGAAAAACAAAATAAAATTGTATTTCTACAAAACTGTATGCTACAAGAAACTCAAATTAAAAAGTAGAGAATAGTCAAAAATAACAACCCATTTCTCTTCTTACTCCAACCCCATCTGTTCTTCCTATATCAAACCCATTCAGTCTTCTCAAATTTCATTGCGATCATTAATGTTTTCATGTTTATGATAATTTGTACTTGTAAACTGCTCAATATTTACCGTATCCGGTCGGTATTATGACGCACGTGCACACCATAATTTATTTAGGACAACTGCAAATATTTATATAATATATTGCGCTGATAGTCTCATTGGTTTGAGCATTTATGAAGACTGTATTATCCACCATAATTTTAGCAGTTGCCCTTTAAAATATTGAAGATATGCGGATAATTACTTGTTTCAAACTGGATTCGATTTCATTTTTCCAATTTGATTTCGAATTTAGATTCATTTTAATTGCTTCTATTTCCTTTAGGTTTTTTACTCGTTTCATCTACTTACACACGTTCGGGAAATTAAATGAGATGAGAAAAACAATTTGATGGGGTAATGATTTGAATAAATTATCCTATAATCTGATGTCTATAGAATTGCCACATCCTTGTTGAAATTGTACACCGCATTAAATTGCTGGAAACTAGCTAGCATACTTCATTGCGAAATATAAACAGCGATTTCAAAATTCAAAATTTGCACAATATCATGAGACTAGGGTAAAAGTTTGCACTGCTGATGGATTGAATGAAAAGCTCTGTACGTAAAAAATATGTTGGAGTGCTATCATATCCCTTGTAAGTACAATTTACACGCACTGACCTTGTAATATTAAGTATAGTAGCAGAAATACATTAGTTAGTCGTTGCAAAGGGCAAGTGAATAATTAGAAAATGATGTGGTAGATCTAGGGAAATATAAGTTTACTGTATTTGACCAGGTACATCACATTGCGAATGTAAATATAAGAACCCAAAAGCATACAAAATTTGTTTGCTGAATCGTTAATTTCAACGCATGCCAGCGTCACAGTGGCTGCTTTAATAGCAATTTGAAGATATCGATTAGTTCAAACAAAGAAGTAATTAAAAAACTGCAATGCTAGATAAAAGAGTATAGAAATAAAGCCAATGAGCATTGAAAGCAAAACCTGATAGATTGTTGTTTTACTTTGGTCAAATCGCTGGCTTATAAATTGAAAACAACAGCCATTTGTAAGCAAAGAATATAGAAACTAAGTGCTTACTTGTACTGTGGACTAAAGCAAATATAAATGTAGTTAAATCATTACATTATAGATATATTGGAAAAAGAAATTATTAATAGAGTGAACCTTCAATAAAATTTCACCTATTTTCAGAAAAAATTGCAAAAGAATCGCTGCATAGTTATTGTTTTTCGCCATCAAATTCTGAAAATTTGAATGAGTGCTCTAATAATTAAAATATTTCTTTCTGTCGCTTCTACGCATTTCCATCATATTGATGTGCATTTTTATAATTTTGTTTACCCCACGTAAGATTTTCAGCGAGAGTATACCTAATTGCCATTATACTCTTGACACATAACAGAATTATTCGGATGCCCACATATTATTTCGGATTCATGAGATTTAAGTTTATATAACAAATTGAGTGGCTGTATTTTTTAACCCTATTCATGTAATTTAACAACTGGAACTGGGAAATTGCTGGCAACAGCCTCACAATAAGCACCGAAAAAATCGAATATTGCGGTATAATTCTTTTGTTCGTTAACTAACTATCCGACTGTCAACAAATTAGTACGGCATTAATTTCTACTACTTCGCTGAAGTTCTAAAAACTACTTTTCAGTACAAAGTACAATGATCTTCTTCATGCATTTCATTTACGATGTGTTACAGCATGCATATGTAATCCACGGGTTCTTAAACCACTTAGATCAGCCAGTCAAGAATTATGATTATGGCTATTTAATATTTCTAAATGAATAGTTTTAGCAAGTTAAATAGGAATTAGGAATTATATTGGGTTGAAGAACGTGGATATGTATAATTGTATCCCATTTGGAACTAGAACTCCATGATTCTTTAACCTAATGAATGGTTTCGTTAGCATAGTCCCTTACAACTTAGAGACATCCAGGGCTTCCGCTAAATCCTCTTTTGCAGCTTTTCCTTTTTTTTTGATGTTATTTTTACGTTAGTCAATCTAAGGTAATAACGGTTTCGCAATAATATCTCCTCTCCCGTGACTCTGGACTAATATCGAATAAGATAAGTTCTAACTTTTGCTAATCATTAGTCGCTACTAAATGCTTAGTAAGACTTTCCGCTTCACAATTCCTGTTGGCGATGGTCTAGAAAACTATTCTGCCCTCTCTTTTAGAGGATAACCTTTCATTCTTACATAATCATACACTGCATATATAACTTTACTTAGAAGCAATCTTCATCGCCTTGGGATGAAATCTTGAATATTAAATGTGCATTTTGAAATGCAGCAACAAAAGAGTAAGCACTACACTTTTACTAAGACTAGTACGAAACAAAATGCCCGCCGCATTTAAAATTAAATTTAATAACAATTCTACTCAGAAAACACTCGCAGGTTCTGTCCTAACATTTTTTAAGCTTACTATGCGTAAATTTTGTACAGTATATATATGTAAATACTGCAAGTAGGCTCTAGACCACGGATTTTTAATCCAAATTTAACCTTGTTATAGCGCGAATAAGAGAATGAGCAATTTCCTATTGTTCTCAAATGCGGCCAGTTAAGGAAGAAATTTTGAGAACTTGCTAACGTCATTTCAAGCATCTCCCGTACGCTCATACATGAATAAAAGTGCTTTCCAAACAATACAGTAGCTGCTAGCGCTTTTAAACCACATGTTAATGGCGCGAGGCAACATTGTCAGATGAGAAGCGTCATAGAGTCCAGACACAAGCGCTTTGGTCTTCAGCATCGTTTTTGAATCTACTTTTTCCAATTGGGTAAACGCCACTTGCTCGCCAATGAAAGAGTTGATTGAACACTTCCGCCGAGGCATCTTTGCGCCGCGTATGCCTGAGAAATAATAATCACTACAATATTTTGAAACAACTTTTCAAATACAATATGGAAAACGTTGAATGGGAATTTAAATACGATTCGCTGAATCAATCCATTTCTTTTGAATGGATGATGAACAAAGACATTCCGTGGTTGACCAGGTTAGCGTGCTTCAGTGGACTCAGCCTATCGTATGTGCAGAGATGCTGCTCTTCAACTGATATTTCCATCTTTTTTTTTCGTAGCGTATCCAGTGGAACATGGGAAGAGTTGAGTATTGCGGACAAACATTTATTCCATTGGGGGAAAATCGTTATGAATGAGCTAGATTTGATGTCTAAGGAGAAAGGTTTACGTAAAACTATGGCAACGTCGATACTGCTGAAAACAAAGCAGTTTCAAATACTGTCAAGTCCGTCTTCAATTGACATTTCGACTAATCAAATCAAATTCCAAGAACCAGGAGGTTTAATTAATATGAACATCCAAGGCAGGACTTCATGGGGAAAGCCCGATTCTTTTTTAATGCATCCATCCATGGAAAATTGCAGCCTTTCATTACTTCCTTCGAAGTTATATATTCGCAATTTCTACGTAAAAAACATCGAATTAGAGTCCAATCATTATGCTTATCATACCTTTCAGTTTATTTTACGCAGCGCATGCACTCTGCTTGAAATTGTGGTGTACGATGTCCAAAATTCCGCAGAAACTAGTAATTCTGAAGTAATGCAATCATCTTTCCGTATTTCTCAGAAGTTGGGAAACGACGAAATGTCTTCTTCCGTCTATAATGCAGTAAAGAAAAGGAGCCATTTTTATATCCTTTTGCGTGGGTTACCTAAACAAACTATTATTTATTTTCCATTATTGCAATTTTTCCTTGAAAATCAATTTGCACCTGGAGAGAATTTATGCCCAGATATCATTCCATATTTTCTTCGGCATTATCCTTTTTCTTTACAAAAGTCTTGTGCACAACTTACTCACCGCCTGAAAAATGCTTTTGAAAATGGCTTCTATGTCGATATCATTATCTTTCAAAAAATTGATGGAATTGAGATAGGTATATCATTTTGCCAGCTTTTGAATGCTTGGATAATTTGTCATGAAGCAAACACGATTGTATTCAGTGGGGACACTGTTGTGAATTTCCATATAAAGGCGTTTGGTTCGCCTTCTTCACGTGCACTTTTACAGCTTCTTGCGGAAACTTGGCTATGCATAATCGAAATGCTTCTATCAGACAAGGTATCTGATCTTTTCTTCTGTGAAATTGATTACGAATCTGTTAGTGATTGCAATAAAGTACAGATCTATTTGGCGACGTAGGTTAAAGTTGTTTAAGTAACTACTCTAGCCTTCTGCGTTTTGCTGGATTTTATTTAGAGCATATTTTTAAGCATCATTATTTTGCATAGCCTATTCGTTTTTTGCCATCATTTTGTATGTCCTTGTTTTTTAACATGCATCTCTGCACACAGCTGAAATTTTTGAAGGAATTGATGTCTATGCATACTTTGGTTGGAGCCTTTTCTGGGTGTCCTGCACATAACTCACCAATTGAGGGTCCTCGTCAAAATGAAATATTGTGGCATTCTATCGTTCCTCATAATGGACTGCTACAATGTTTGGATCCTAAACTGAGCCTTTGCATTTTCCAGGATTTGGGATTGAAATGCGTTGAGACACATTTCCACTGTCGATGCTCTAACCAGAGTTGTTTTCTTGGTGAACTAAAGAATACGCTAAAAGCAATTACGACATGCAGCATAGATTTAATTGGGCTTGGAGCTCTGTGTTATTTCGTTGCATCGCATCCTCATACTAATCCAAATGATACAAAAGAATGCTTTGTCATAGGTATAGGTGAAATTCAAACTTTGGATTCCGCACTACTTCTTACTTTAGTGGAGATGAAACAACAGCACGTAGGCCCCTGCAAAACCATCTCGATGAGATCGCTTCATAAACCAAAATGTTACAGCACTGCAGCCTTTCCTATGATTTACCAAGCAAAGAGTGAACTAATGCGTCAATTTTTATCGGATTTTTATATGAAATATAGAGGATTTGTGGAATCCATTAAGGCTCTGCACCAAACAGATGAGCCGGCAGCATCGGAACGACACTCATGCCAACTCGAAGGCCGTCTTGATCGCCCCTCGTATATCGAGTTTCAGAGAAGTAATGCGCTCTCCGGGGAGTCAACGGTGACAAGAAGTGTTGATTCAATTGAAGGAAGGGTTGCTATGCTCTTGCAGCACTTTACTCATGATTTTCAATTGATTCCTTTACGAACCGAGAAACAGAAGAGTTGTGAATCCTCAAAAGATCATGAGATGGAAGACTTTATAGAACGCGTAACAGCATCGCTGCAAAAGATGCTTGGAACTGTAGAGGAATGCAATGATAACGCGTGTATGCGTATTTGGAGATCTCAATACCCGACAGCCGGATTAACCATTACTAAACAGTTTGTTTTCCTTGTGACTCCACCTCTTTTAGTCTGTGCCTCCAATCTTTTGCAAATTATGAACGATTCTGCTTCTTCAAAGAATGCGCAAGTTTTGCCTATTTCTCCTTTTTGTCGAAATGCTGGAAATTGTCTTGAATCTCGATTTCAATACAATAGTTTACCTATTTGCATGAATGATAGAATCATGTTTTTTCTTTGCCATTTCCCTAGAAAATTGGAGGTGATGCTTCAGACTGATTTATCTTTTTGCTATAAATCCACACGTTCAACTGCTATTGAAAGCGATGATATATGTGAAAACGCAATTGAAAAAAACGAGATCTCTCTTAACAAAATGACCTCAGATGTAGAAGTAGTTCCACAATTGAAAGATAGTAGCCCAATTTTTATCATCTGGGGATATGATCAAGCAGGAACACAACTATCTTTGTCTCGCGGTCGCGCAATAGTGGCAGCTGCAACGGCTCTCGAGCTTCAAGAATTACATGAAGAAAGTTGCAACGTGCTTCCTACTGAGCAATTGCATTGTACTAAAGGCTTAATTTCCTCTGATAAGGTGGAGGTAAAATGTAAAAATAATTTGAAAATTGAAGAGCTAACCGTTTCAACTCCTGTAGATGCTGGTGATACAGCTTCTCAAGTAATTCCATCCGCTGCGGTTGCTTCGCATACTATTTCGAATAAGCCTATATCTACAGCCTCTACTGTATCACATGAATTCATTTCCACTTCAGAAAGAGATTTTGTGTTACCATCATGCAAAAATTGTCTCTTAACTGTAAAAGCGGATACAAACACACGAATGCGTGCGTTGCAACCAGTGGCATCTCTCTCTCTAATGCCCTCAAAAGAGGAAAATAGAATTATGCCAATCTTATTAGAGGGTGACAGGAAGACACCGACAAGTTATGCTTTTTATACAGGTGCTCGAGCACCTTCAACAAACACCTTTTTTAAGGTATTGTCTGGGAGACACCCTTGCCTCAAAAATATTCCAAACGATATTGTAATGAATGAAGAGACTTTAACCTTTTTGTCTCAACCAGAAAAACTGGAAGTTCTGCTAGACAAATGGCAACAACTTGCAGCCTCCTTATATGGCTCTCTATCGAATTGCCATTTTGTGGGGGCGTCCTCATACAACCACAATTCCAAGGAGGAAAACGAGAAATGTTTCACTCCATCCTTCACTACAGATTTAGAAAAAATTTTGCCATTAATTAAAGGGGATGTATCATGTGTTATGCCGCGATTTGAAGAGCTCTCATCTACGGAAATAAATTTGAACTATCCTATAAATTGTATTGTTACAACTCTCTTTCCTATAGGATTACCCGGTTCAGGAAAATCAACCCTACTGCACCAAGTCGCGCAGCAATGCTTGGATGATCCCTCTCTGGATTTGAAAAGAGTTGCAGGTACGTTATTTTTTACGTCAAAGGCGTAGTACTGGTTTGTTATGGAAATATTTTGTAAAGCATTTCTACTTTATTTTGGTTTGCATCTAATTTGATCAGTGCTTTACCCAAAACTGCATTTGTAAAGCAATTTGTTTCATAATTGCATGTACTTCCTCCGCTATTGAATTTGCATGCTCTTAACCATTATTTTTTCTGCTGACCTGGCTGTTCTTGTGTACCCTGTATATTTTTTTGCTTGACCATGCTTTGGATTATTTCTAATTTTTTTGTTGTAACATCCAGTTATTTAATCTCATGTTTCTCTACTAGAAATTGTTGAAATATGGCGCACTATTTTTCCTTGTGTATTTTTACAATCTCTCCAGAACTGACTGAATGGGATTGCCATCCGTCAAATCCTTTGTCCATTTCTGTCTTGCACTATGTCAGTTCTGATTGCTTCACAAAAAAGCACTTACTAATACGAGGTAATTTTATACGTTTGATACTATGTGTAGTGTGTGCCTCTCTTGACAATTAAGTTAATAGTTGTACAATTAGGAATCTTGTGTACGATTTAGTCTTTCTATGAAGAGCTACAAGACTGAAAAATAAGATAATAGCTTTAGAGTATGACAGAGTCGTGAAATAGCTGAAATGTGGCACAATCCTTTGAAAATTTTTATTTGCATAGGTTTCGATGTTGATGCTGATGTTGAAATTCCTCCAGAGGAATTTGAACATGCACGCATAACGGGTGCAATGCAACTTAAACAAAGCTTATCCAATTTTTTCCAAAAATTACGCAAGCGGAAGGGTGCAAACTCCGCTTCGTTAGCCAAGAAATCTCTTAGTAATGGCCATATGAATGTCCGTGTACTGGTGATTGTTGATAGAAACCATGTTTTCAGTGCTTTAAGAAACCAAATGGAATTTGTTAGATCTCTTTGTAAGGAGGAGTCTCACTCAATAGCCCCACTTTCTTCCATTTCAGCTAGCCCCGCAATACCGAAAGCATTGTATGGTGAAGAAGGCTCAACTAATTCATTGCAACTTCTGTTTTGTTTTGTGGTGCTGCAGCCACTTTATGAAAAGGGAAAAAACTCGAGCAAAGTTGCATTACTTGGGAAATCGCATAATCTGCCCCTACCCTTGTATTCTCAGAGTACTACGGCGACATCAAAGGGTACCAGCAAATCTTGGAGTTTTCCATGGCCTTCAGAAGCTGTTGCCGAATGCATCGCTAGGGTAAATCTGAGACAGGATCCGTCATTGAAGGGAGTTCGAGGTGTTAACATAATACTTAGCTTTTTACTTACTTTCGACCATGCAAATTTGAATGTTTCCACGTTTATGCAACACTTTAGACCCGATGCGGTTGTTCCGGTAAGCACAATTCCATGTCTCAAAGTAGATTCTGATTTTGTAGAGTCTCCAGCTGTCTCTGAAAGAATTCGAAACGCTCTTCTACCACCTCTGTCAATCGACAAGGATTCAGCAGCTTTGCTGAGAAATTCTGATCATTATAGAGATTTGGAGGGCCCCTGTGACATTCCATTGAACTCTTTCAAAGAATGGGATGCAGCCAAGCAGCCACACTTACAGTCTTCTTCGTTGCTTGAGCAACTGATGTCTAGAGCTCTAAATCAAATGATCCCTTACAAGCAAAACGTGATAAATCATACTATTTTCTCTTTGCTTTTAGAACTTTGCCTACAAGCACAGAGACCTATGGTAAACAATCATTCGGGAGCCCAAAATTGTGCGAGGCTCATCATAGATGAGTTAGAAAATCTCTTTACCCGTCACGAAACAGATTTGCACAATTCCTCAAAAAGGCATTGTAAGCAGCGAGAGAGAAAGGAAGCATCCAAGCAGAATTTGCCAAATCTGCCTCCTGATTCATATAATCTTACCGAGGAGAGCCTTTTTACCACAAATTCAAGTCAATCCTTAAGGAAATGTATTTCTCAATCGCGGCAGGTAGCATCTTCTACCTTCACTAATGATTCTTTCAGCAGTACCATTCAAGCATCTCAGCCAAACCCTCGTCAAATTGGTGTGTCAATGCGCAACTATCGCTCCTACTTTGGAGATTTAATTGTGCGCTTCAGAACAAATACGATACACCAAACGAGTCTCTTACTTCTTGAATTAGTAGAGGATGGGGCATCTGCTTCTAAGAATTTACAATGGGTAAAATCCCCATATATTACAACTTTCTATTTAGGTTCGTACCCACACGCATCGCGAATTTCCACCCAATTATCGAATGAAAGAGTAACATCTTCGGCCATTTGCCCTGAGTATGCGCTATCTAAACCAATGTTAAGGAAACCTTTTCATTTTCAAGTATCACATGTAGTATACATAGAAGGAATGATTCTCTTCGTTGCATTGATCCCACTGAATCCACTGAAATATCTTCATCAAACACAACCACTTTCGGACTCGCAATTTTACGAAGCTTTGCCTATCTCTGCGGGTATATACCCTCATGTCACTTTGTTAAAAACGCCTCGTGTAAAGGCATCTTTTGCCAATAACGTATTGGATACACTCTCTGCAAACCCCAAAATCCGTCCCTTTTATCGTACAGCTACTCGGGAAGAAGCTGATGGTAGTTGTGCGGACACACATTTAGTAAAAGCGGGTAAGCCATTCAACTCTTCAGATGCTCCTCGAATTGATAGTTTTTTTGATGGACAAATAGAAGTCTTTCAGCAACTAGAAATACTGGGAGTGCCACAAAACGTGATTGTTTGGACTCTTCCGGCCTATAAAAGCGATGAAATGATACTAGAAGGTCCGCTTACTGTAGCTTGAAATGTTGGTGTTGCAATTTACTCAACTTATAGGATATAGTTGCGACAATTACGCACAAGCTAGATTTTTCAGTCTCTTTTCATTTTACTTAAAATACTACTGTATATAATAGCTTAAGGTATTTGTGCACCGTTTATAATAATAAATGTATATTACAATCGCATTTTTGGTAAGTTGGCAGTTATCTTTTCGAAGTTGAGTAAGTTTCGAATTACACTAAACATAGCACCGGATTATGGTAGGTATCCCTTCACTTTAAAGTATTTCATTTGCATCCTAAAATAGCAGCTTAATACGTATCTCTTGCGTAGGGATGTCCATCGTAACTCGTCCATCCATTGCAGCAGAGTTGCGTAACTGCCATTCAATGTAGTTATATAATCGTGGTAACGTAGAAATAGCTGCCTTTTTGTTATCAATTGTGCGTATAAATTGTTTTTATTGTCAACATAAAAAAGGGAACTTTCCTAATACGATTACTATACACCTGTCATAGTGCCTCATAGAAAAGATATTAATTAATACTAGGAGGCTTACCTTGAATATCTCTATGTGCAAAATGTTTATGAAAGAAACAGTACACAAGAAAAGAATACTATCTTAGCATCTTTGCAGCATTACTGTAGATTGTAAACCAGGACCATGCATAGCCCCATGAGTATGTACCGAGAAATGTAAATAACAAATTGGTTTAGCTCCTTTGCAATCTAATAATGTAGTATTACATATTTTGCGATATAAGCCGATAAACGAACAAAAATCATTTAGAAAATTTTAAACCAAGATTAAAAAAAATTTTGCAACCTTTTAGCAAACTCGTTACAACTACAAGACAATTTGGAAGATTTGCTATCACGGCCGGTATTAACTTTTCCGAATAATTTTCATGCAATTCAGAGTTCTTGGTACCATGTCTATTGCTTTATACAACTAATTCATAGGAACATCATCATCTATAGAGTCAGGAGGCAGTTTTTCGCTCATTCTTAACGAATTTTTTGACTCTAAAGCTGCATGGTTATAACCTTCTTCACGCAGTCGATGCGTAGGTCTCTGAAAAAATAAAAGGAGCACGCATCCTCAGAAATTGTATGCATTATTAGTTCATGAATAGTATTCGTTGCTGGAAAGATACTTCCAGCTTAATCACAAGCAGTGTCTTCTGCAAGACTTTATGCACTCTTTTTGTAATCTTTTGCAAAATGAACTATAATTCTATCAGAATTATCGAGAGATGCTACAAATAGCCCTGCTCGATTTAGATTACAGCAAATACAAAAATATGTTTCAATTGCTCATAATTTTACCTCGGTGAATCGTTTTTACATTCAAAAAAAGGTTGCGTGCGTGTTCCTAAATGTTTTAATAAAATCATGGCAAGTGTTGTATATCTACCTGTTTGTTACTGGAACTATCCCTTTTCGGTGGAAGAAATACATCTTTAGCGGTGGAGAGGCCATCTGCATCTTGAAGCAACAGGGCCCTTCGCCGTCGCCTCTACAAAAAAATAAAGCACAGCGATTAGGCAAATTCAATTGTATCATACGACGATAAAAACAAAATCAGAAGCATCGATGAAATTAGAGTGAACAATGATTCTAGGGGAAAATATTAAATTTTCCCTAACAAAATAGCGGGAGTGCTATCCTTAGGCACTAAAATTTTATATTCCAAAAAGAAAAAATGTCACAACAGAGTTAGAAATTGTATATCATGCAGTTGAAATGTGATTGTAAAACTACACTTACAATCTAAAAGTGAAGAAAAAAATGATAGGGCTGATACATAATGAATGGATATAGCTCGTTATAATTTAATCCTACTACCAAATAGAGTAACTGCTCAAAAGAGTTAAAAGATTATGCGCAAACGGCAAAAAGCTACTGTAGTGAATGAGGAAAAGTAGTAAATAAATATTTACTTTTATTATTTCCGGTTTTTTCTGCAATGTTTGAATACTTTGATTTTCCATTCGTACATTCTCCTCAGTCGTCATATGGAATAAAACCTCGTAAGAATAAAGAAAGCAAAACAAGTGTATAAAATCTTGATAAAAGAGAAACACTCTCAAATCTACTACAGCACATCGTTCATATATCTTCATTGCCCCTTTTATAAGACCAGAAAACAAAAAGACCAGATATTTCCGAAATCCAGCGGTTGTAAATTTTAGTATAAGTCACTAAACTACAGTCCAACTTGCAAATAAAGAGAACACGACAAATTATCATAAAAATCATAGCTAGTTCCAAGAAATATTTTCGGGGAAAGATAATTCATAATTGAAAAATAAAATAAAACGTATACACAAGAGGCACTCTTTGAATTACAAATCAACTTTACTACTTGAGAGGTATTCGGAGCATCTATATTTGCATTTTCACTCCTGCTAAAACAATTCTGCGGAAATTCTAAGAAGTTGGCTTCAATTGCTTTTAAGGGGATGGCATCATACTCTAGTAACATACATATTTTAAATTTGCTATACAAAAATGAGAAAATAATAAAAACATGTAATTACCCCCTAAAAACAGGAGAAAATGCGAAAATAAATGGAAACCATCGGCTGTTGGATAAAATGTGGGCCATTTCCGCAAAAACAATAAAAAGAGAGAAATAGTAAACCATAAGCATACCTTTACACATTTCACATGCCCTTGTAGCAAACAAATATCGAATCCTCAGTGATAAGAAAGAAATCTACTTCCCTACGTTTCAACAGTTTGATACACCCCTACTTAACAAGGGTGGCATAAACATTACATACGGATCCAAACTACTCATACTTCTAGGCATGGGCCATTTACAAGCCTCACCCATGATTGAATCTAAGAAGGCACTCTCATTATATTGGGATAGCTCATCAAGGTTTAGACTAGGATCAAATTCTTCTACCAAAGTGACCGATTCATTCTAAAATAACAATTGTAATATAGAAAAACATATCAAAGGAATAAAATGAAGCTTTTTAGCCTCTCACAAGGGTATGAATGCACAGAATAAAATGAACTCCGCGGATAACACCATCAAACTATTTGCCTTATAAAGGAGAAAGGCAATGAACACAAACATATATCCCTAAAAATCTGCTGACAATCTTATGCCCCCATTCCAAAGCTATGAAAGAAAACTCTGCAAGACTATACTGTCCAAAAAATAAAAAATTGGTGAAGATCTGGCAGCATCCTACTAGGGTATAGTTCACTAGAATACTAAAATAATACAATTTGTATTCAAAAACAAAAGAGTTCCACCATACGGAGCATTCAACACGTTCCTACTTCATCTTTGGCTCGCTTTGGAGGCAGAGAGTAATATTTTAGCTTTCCAGCTGTCCAATCTGATAAAACCAGCCGCGCTGCGGCCAATATATCGCCCACACCCCCCTAAGAGCATCATTAACACAGGTGTATATCTGAGTAATACAAATTAAAATTCAAAGCCGAGTGGTACTTAAATTACACAACTTTAACAAATGCCAATGGGATATACTCCAAGTAGAAAATAAATGTGAAATCGCAAGGGTAAATTGACACTAGCATTCAAATACAGGTGTTAAATGCATTGCTGTGAGCTATAGCCTCTTTCGTTGAAATAGAGGTTCTCTTTCATCTGTACGCGATGAAGGATACATTCGCTGTACTCTTAAACAGCAAAGAAAAAATAGCTATGCTGTATCATCAAATGTAAAGCTTTAACGTTATCATCCTTCAAGAAGCAATAAAGCGGGGGTAGCAAAAAATAGTGTTGGCATGAAAAATAAATATCCTCACTAGTTTGGCTCCAATTTTTAATCAATCTGTGATTTTTCTTTACCTTTCCAAGTTTTCCATGAGTTTCAGCCACCTTGACTAAAAACTCCTGCGTCGTATTGAAGTGCGTTATGTTGAAAGCTTTCATTAAAGCTTCAGAGCTGGAACGTTCAAGAAGTGCGTCCACTACTTTCTCTGGATCTTTAATATTTGACAGCTTTACCGTATTTCTTAAAATCATGTTCGGATCATCAGCAGAACCATCAAATAAGATTCCTGAAAGTATACAGTCACAAGATATAAACAGAGAAGTATTCACATCAAAAATATATTACAAATACACAATATGAGTAAAGCCAAAAGGAGTAAATAAAAGTATTTGTATCCCGTAAAACTATGGCTATGAGAGGATTAAAGACGCTTCCTAAGCGACTGCAACAGGAAAATATCAAACACTTGATTATTTGACAATACAGAAACATTAAAGCTTTCATAAACAATATTTCTACATTCTATAGAGTTTTATCTGCATAAATTGCAAATCTGTATGTGCTTAATTTACCTGGAGAGTCCAATAATTTGATTTTAGAGTCCAAATGTATTTCTTGCATGGCTCTTGTTATGCCAGCTTCACCTCCTACTTTCACAGCCGTAGCGGATCGCTTCAGAGAATTGATAACAGAAGATTTCCCAACGTTTGGGTATCCTATAATTCCCACGATTACAGAGGATAACGTATTTCCGCTTCTGGATACATTGAAATACGCAAAGAGCGAAACAAAAACTATGAAAGGAGAAGAGAAAATACCAAAGTATGGCCCATTTTATCACACTCTCCAAATGCTTATATTCGAACAAAAAAGATATATGTTAGGCGGCATTCTTAAAAAAAATGGTGCATTTAGGATCTCGTATACGCAGTATAAAGCTAAACCTCACGCAGTGAAACCTTCATGTAAATTATGAAAAAATAAACTGTTTAGAGCAACCAGATGGAATAAAGAACAATTAGAATCTTATATAAAAAAGATTTTAGAAAAATTATCACTGAATGCTTCAACAGATGAAAAAATTGTTTAGAACGGAACCAAAATTTTTTTCTGGCAAAGAAAGAAAAATCATTACAAGCGAGCCCTCCCAGACCTGGAATAATTTTTAAAAAGTTGAATGAGCGCAGTTGCTCCCAAAACAGTAGAGGCACTCCTGTAAAAATTAATTTAGTAAGCATAAATTTACTGAAAAATAAAAATCATGACAGCATAGAGTAAATTACAAAAAAATATTACGCATCCTACAATATTTTTCACTACTCTATGTTATCACGAATCCTTATTCAACAACCATAAAGTAAAAAACATAATTAGTACCATACTGTACCCATACAAACTAGTCAAGCACTAGTTTACACACTGCTCTTCTAGTCATTATAGTATTACTATGCCTTTCAGGTATAATTGTATAGCTAGTGTTACGGCAGGCAGAGTTTTCTCCAAGCTACAACTTCCAAGAAATACCTATATCCTACATCAAGCTGGACGACTCTAGTTCAAAGTAAGGAAAAAAAACGGTTGAAATGTTTTTCTTTCAGTAAAGAAATCAAACGCAAATAAAATTAAATTGCATCCTTTACTAAAAAAACCAAACCCACTTTCTTAAATCGTCTGAGGCCATAGTAACGGAGGTAGAACAATGCTGAGCTCTGTCGGCAGAAGACGATGCCGCCTTGAAAGCTAGTGTGGGCTGCTCTAATCGTAGATATTTCAGCCATTCTAATACCGCAGATCTGACAATAAAATACAGGTGAAAAAAAGTAAAAACTTTAATTTTCCAGCACTATGAAAGTAGTATATAAAATCTATCAGACGGGCGCACAGTTGATAAGTTATTCCATAATAGAACGATGCAAGTTATTTTGGTAGACTAAAGATGAAAAAGAAAAGTTTGATTAAAAATCCATCCCTTTGTGAAGCAAATAACCTAGACCAAGACATTAGTTGTAAAATGTGCGGAAAATACAGCAATGAGAAAGAAATGCCACTTATAACCTAATACTACCTGAGAAAGAAAACAAAACGTAGCAAGAAGCAACAACGCTCTATGCAAACACTGGGAGGTAACATTATAGTGTCATTTTTGCACTTAAACTATATAAATAAAGCTGGAATAATTCAGCTGTGCCTCCGTTACAGTTATTGGCATTTTCCTTTGTATTTTACTCCTTACTTTGGGACAAGATCGATCTTGTTCAACAGTAATATAAGTTTTTTCTGTTGGCTGAGAATTTTTCTTTCGATACTGATACAACGACAGTTGTTAGGATCTCGAGCATCCAAAACCTCCACTACAATATCTGATGCGTCTATCACTTTTTGTACTTCATTGAAGTATTGCGTTTTTGAAATACCTAAATCAAATATTTTGAAAAATTAGATTATTAAATTACTATTGTTTTGCCTAGAAACCAGTTGAAATTTTTTGTCGAATTACAACCTGTCAAAAGCTACCCAAAACCTCGATATGTTTGATGCCCATTAGTAGTTACAAAAATTAAATACAAAACAATGAGTGATTTTTTTAGAGGAAAAGGATGAACACTACTACTATAGTGATAACTTTGCATATTAACATCAGAACTTGTAAACCAGCATCTACCAAAAATAAGCAGCTGCTCATAAACATTAATCACAAATCCTTCTACCTCCTCCAGGGAGAGTCCCTTTTTCAGCTTGTGATGCGTCTTCAAATAGTTTTTGGCTGCTTAGAGCTGAGTCTACTAATGTCTCGTAGGTAATACTGCATGAAAATATGCAGTTTTAAAAATGTAAAAGCTTAAAAGGGAAAACACATGATTAAAAAATGATCTGCATATTTATCCAAACTTAGTTTTCCATACAATATTGAAAATATAACTTTTCGGCTTTTAAGCAAACAATTCTCGTTGAACAAAGCATTAATTATCCATCAGAAGTATATATAAAGCTTCAAATTGATAGCATAGGACGCAGATTTCCCTCAAACTGACTAGTTTATGGAAGGTAATGCTTGAGAATTGGGAGTATCTACAGAAACTTTTTCTCGTTTTCGATTTTTCTTCGCTTGACGTTGAGTGGCAATTTGTTCTCTCTTCTGTTCAATTTGCTGCAAGAGATCACTCTTAAAAGGGCATATGTTAGGTATACGAGGATCCTTCTGGTTTTTTTCTGAGCAGAGAGAGAAAATGTTGTTTAAAATTTTCAAAAGATTGTAAAAACTCTTGTGCAGGCAAAAATTTTTACTGCAATGCAATATAAGTAATAGTGTAAACAATAGAATTATTCATTAACAAAAAATTCTTATAAAAAGAACAGCGTAACGTTACTTCAGTCCTGTAACATTCGTGAAAAAAACACACTTCAAAACTATTTCCATACTATACTCACTTTTCCGTCTAGGCTGCTGTTGGGCATTTTTCGCCTTCGTTTCTTTTTTCATCTTCCGTTTGTGCGCTTTCGCTTTCTTATCAATCTGAGCAAAAGTCACGCATACAAGCAACAAAAACAGCAAAATATTCAAACAAGTGAACGAGAAGTAAGGAAATGAGGTCTTCGACTATAAAAAACGAGCGAACAAATTGCTAAAGTTTTCAGTAGCCACAAAATTAACTAATTCACTTCATGCCATTTCCCTCTTCAAATGTTGACATTCGCAAAATTTTCTGAGCAACAGACTCACGGTGAACTTTTTTGTAATCTTTTGTCGCTTCGAAGTCTCTGCACAACACATGCAGGAAAAAGTATACAAGATTACATGTTATATTAACGCCGAGATATGCTTCTACACAAAAGAGAGATATCAGGAAGAAGGAAGCAGCCATGACAGCTTACGACAATGAAAAGGGGAGAAAACATTCAGTGATGTCAAAAATATGCAGAAAACATCAGCCTGTGATTCACGCAATTGTACTTTGGAGCTTCGCCATTTCGCAAATAGGTTGAATACGAAAAAAGGTACTTTGGGTCAAATTGCAAAGGAAGTTGTTTCGAACATTAAAGAATGAAAATACGTAAATACTTCAACTTTGGATAGCGTAGCGGCCACCGTTGTTTATTGCCAATTATCACTGTTTGGGACAGGAAAGACGAAAAGTTTCTTCTCTTGTACGGCTAGTACAATTTTGTGAGTTAAAAATAAACAATTACCACAACAGGTATGCTCATCACAAAATGCAGTTTCTCTCTCTGGGAGTCCTTCTATCTGTAGAGTCTATTCGGGAAAGAGAATATCTGCCACCAGCAGGAAATTAGTGTGCCTCGCTTTGAATTCGGCTAGAGAAAAAGCCTATCCAATTGCTAGTCTCGAATGCTGGCCGATTAACTTCTTTTCATTGAAATATGAAATAAATTCAAATTAGTTAAATTTAGTATCGCTCATCATTCCCTTCTATTTCTTATCATTGCTTAAGTAGAATATATCCGGCATTAGTAAAACTTGACATTAGTAAAATTTGAGCGTTTAGCTTGAAGTGTTTTTCCATTACGCCACTGTCCCATTCCATTCTATTTAGTAGCGCGGAAGAGTTAATAAAAAGAGGCATGCCGCTATTAAAGAAACAATGCTTTTGCAAATGATCTAATTGTGCAATGTAGACGAATAATTTTTTCCTAAAGTTTTACTTTTAATAAAACCACAAGTCTTTCTAACTGTTGCCTTTCCTTCATTCTTGGTACACTGTTGAGAGGATTAGGCAATTATCAGCAGTGTTGACCTATGGCTGGCTTTAATGATAATATGTACAATTTTTAGTGACAATATTTCATTTATATGTTTCAAGTAAGTAGATTAAGCTTTTTGCTTGTCAGATTAAGGTTTTGGCCTTTCAGAACAAAACATCAATTATCCTTTAAATTTTACTGTACGTAAAGCTACGCTATCCAGTATCGGTATCTTTTGAATAATTATGCTTCAACCCAGATGATACAAGCAGTGTTAGGACTGCGTCACTGCGTAAATTTTAGTCTATTTCCGATATGGCAAGAAAGTAAGCTACGAAGGAATGAGAACCCAGTGTAAGAAGTAAAACTTTGCAACGGGAGGAGTTTAGGTACAAAATTAGGAGAAATAGCATCTCAGTAAATGAAGACTTCACATCAAATGTAACAAATTGTTTACTTTAACATAAAAACAATAAGTGCATTTCAATACTTTCTGCTGGATTTTGCCACTTTAATATACAAGGGTTGCTTCGGGAATCATTTTTAATGTTTTATTTAAACAAGTTTGATATGCCTGGTCTATCGCAATTGTAACTTTTCTCAATCAATGCTCTGGTGGTATCTAGCTGTATAGCCAATGGCAAAATTGTTTCGCAAGGTATCACCGAATGAGCATCGTAAGAAGCGATGCAACGATCGCTTCACATGGTATGGGATCTATATAATACAACTCTGCACTTTGGTTATTTAATATGAAGTTAGATAGTATGTACCGTTAAGATTGAGCTATTTTGAGTTATCTCTATTGTTCTGTAATGAGCGTGTAACAGTGGTATCACGAACTACCACCTATTCCTAATATTTTAATTAGTGTTTTATATTGCTATTATTATTTTATCGTTATCAAAATTATCTTCTTATTCTGTAGTTATTTTTCTTAGAATTAATTAAGCCAACAATCCGCAGTTTCCCTGTTTTCCCTCCCCACAAGTGTATCACAGTGCATATAAAGCGGTGTAACAGCATTGAGTCGCATTATCGAACAATCGAAATAATGGGACAATTCACCCGATGTTTACCGCAACTAAGATGCACTTATTTCTACACCTTTGAGAGAGAGAACGAGAGGGTAGCAATAACGGAGAGTTAAAATATTAAGTATTCTTAGGTTCTTTTTGTTGTAAGTAGATACATGAAGGAGTGACTACTCTATTTTTCTATTCTTTTATTTGGTTCCGCAAACAGTAATTATTAGTGTAGAATAAGTTTATGTTTCATTACATGAATTAGAAAAATACCCTCCTTACGAAATTAGGAGAATCAAACTATTTAATATTCTATTACTTGAAAGAACTATTTCAGCCGAAGTCTTTAGTATACGACTGGCAGAGCGTGACCAATTCTCGTTAGAGTAACTCGCAGAAAACGCCACTTTCACAGAGCGAATATATGAGATAAGCTCTTCAGTGTATATGAGAGTTGAATTTTTACGTGCCACAATAAGTAAGCGATTGAAAAGAACTTACAACAAACAATTCCAAACAGCAACTAAGGAATTTAAGAACAGGTAAACTATAAACGTTGGGTAATATTTTTAACGAGGGAATATTGAAAGATTAAACATGCTAAAATAAGTTAGAATATAATAGTTGGATTAAAACATATCTTCTTGCCTAATTGGGTATAAACAATTGTCAGTAGAAAAAACTAAAATAAAATGGCTGATCTCACTCACTCCTCTAGCTCCGATTCTGCATTTACCTCTACGAGTATGTTAGTTGTCAATGTTCTTGGTTGCTCGTCAACATCGGTTGTATTTGTGCGCATTCGAATGCAGACCTAGTCAACTGGTACCCTACTTTCCACTACTACCCGGGCTATCCCGTAACTGCTTTCCGCATGGTTTAACTTAATTCTACATATATCATTTCATTAACTCACTTTAATTCCTACACTACTTACTCACAGTATAATTACTTAACCCAGGCATTAATTAATTAACCTAAACTCTAATTAAGCATTACTTATTTACTATCTACATACGCCACAAATCCATTTGCTACATGTACCACCTTTTGGATAGTTAATTTCCTGTTCAAGTGATAGATTTACAGAACAACTCAGTATACCACACCGCAATTAGATGAGGAGCATCAACTTATCAAAGAGATATACAATATACATAATAAATGTCAGCTTAGCTTAATCAACACATTCGAAAACTTTTGAAACACTGTTTAGAATGGCAATTCTAAACAGTAAACCAATACAGTTGTCTTAAAGTGGTTGCACAATCTTTTGGTAAATTAGAAAAGAAATGTGTTAGGCAGATGGATAAAGGACACAAAAACCAATGCAAGCATAGTATTGCAACAACATTTTCTAAAATAAGAAACAATTAAAATACGACAAATTTCAAATGATTTCTCAATTGTCGCGTAGCCTTCCACTTATTTTAGCTTTCAAAGTGAAAAATGACTTATTTCTTAAAGATTTGTGCGGCATCGATACGACAGCAAAAATTTACAAATATTATCCCTGTTGAAAAACTAGTAGGTAGTATACAGTATCTAAAAATCCCAAAATCAATTTTCTTGGCTGCATACGATAATCTAATATAAATTCGCTTATGCTCCATAAAATAACATACCTTGAATAATATGAACTATCTACAAGCTGATTACCTTTTCCTCTGCTAGTAAAAGGGTATACCCACACTTAGTTGCAAAAAAACTGTTTCACTAAACTACTGCGCAAGTGCTCTAGATTTGTCTTAGTATAATTCTAAGAACATAAAATAAACAATTACTGAAGCACAGAACTATGCGACAAATAAAAGTAGGCTTCTAATTGTTTAAAATAAAGTAAACCATCATGAGTAAATATAAGGTACGTCCAGACAATAAGCTGCTGCATTTTTCAAAATTTTTTTAATCAAAAAAGAATTAGAAACGTAAATCAATTCTTGCAACAATAGAAAAATAGTAATCACCTTCTAACAATATTGGGGACGTGCAGACAAAATATTCGGCATAAAATCCCCTTGCAATAAGAAAGAAGTCATTAAAAACAAAACATTTCTGAAAACTAATAGCGATGAATCCAAAAGAAATCTACATACGATTCATTTCGATCTGCCACCTTATAGAAGAATAAGCAATAGAGGTAAAAACAAGATCATCCGGTCACAAATCTCTCATTCGTGATCCGAGTTTTCCCATGACATTCAAATGAGATGTATAACCTATGGAGGAATCATACGTGCTATCGAATCATCAAAAACAGTGGTGTATGCAGAGGATTTTTTTTCACTCAAATTTTCGAGATGAGCCAGTAACTCACTGGTTTTGTTATTGCTGTTCCATTCATTGTAATCATCAACATTCATCCAAGGCAATATCTAACCGATCAAAAACAAACCGTAGAAAAATAAAAGTACGTTACGAAAGTTCAATGAATTTGAACATCCAAAATGAGTGAAGAAAATAGTTATAATGCTAAAACATAACGTTACATATGGCATTTTTATATTTCTTAATGGTAATAATAACAATTTATTCTGTATGGCAAAGGTAAGCGATGAACTTTGCTGTATGCACGTATCCACGGTACTTTGCTATTTTATCAAGTATCCTACAATAGATTTACAATTTTCAACATCGCAAAGAAGGAAATGCTGGCGTACACAGATCATCTTTCAATTCAAAAAAATTGAAGTAAATGCAAGTTCATGCAACATACTTGTAAGTAAGAAAGTGGAAAAGATTCCTCGACAGCTTCTTTGTATAGTTGCGTATAGACGTATCCGCGAGTTCGCTGAGTCCATTTTGCTAATTTATTCCAGTTTGTCTCGAATTCTTTCACATTACCGGGTTTCACTACATATTTATTTACTAAGTAAAATTTTTCTTGTGGCGGAGATGCAGTAGAAAATGGCAATCGCAATTTTCCTTTGTTATGTAGGGACAGTGTGTAACCGGAAGCAGCCCCAATCCCTATCCAAATGACATTCTTATATTTGGGTGGCGCGCAGCGATAGAGGTCAGCAAAAGCACCCAGCTTCTGCCTTAAACGTATCCGCAATTCTCCCCAAATATGCGACATCGCTACTTTCGTTTTACCTTTTTTCCAACTGGAAGCTCAGAAAATGCAGCGGTAAGTAGCCATCAGCTCTGATCAGATACACTACGATATGATTGACCAAGGAAAATTTCAACCAGTGCTTATATTTGATAAACTGGGAAAGTTTCTTTTTTTCATTGTGCTGTATACACCGAGGCTACATACAGGATGAATAACTTGCTCAACAACGCAGAAGTGAAAGGAAAGTGAACTTCACAGACACAAACTCGCTCCGTAGAATAATTATTGTTGTACGCGTTCCTCGTCTAGCGAAGGAGATTACGCTCACCCTTGCAACGACGAGATACCGAGGAAGATGAAGATATTACGGAATCTGGCAGTTATGAACAATGCAAACGTCTTTAGAAAAAACTTATAAATCCTAGCTTAGAGAAGGATTAACGATGGAATAAGGTTTAATACATTTCTTACACTTGTTTTTGACATATTTACACAGGTACAGGTGAGGAGAGCACACGCTTACTCCGAAAACGAAATTAACCCTCTCGAAAGAGTACTTGCGCTACATTGAAGGGACTTGCGCGTATTTATTCATCCAAGGGCATATTCTACTTTATGCTAGAATTGTAATTTCTATGTTGCATGCGCCTATAACATGACAAATTCTGCTAAGTGGAACAATTTATTTCTGTTTTCTTAAGTACAACGAAAACTAGTGTTATGATTCCTTAAGGCACTAGCTTGAATCAGATGATCAGTAAAGCATAACATAGCTTTCGTGATTGTACAATTGTAGATGTACTTCAAGAAGAAAATTGTCCAGCTAGTAGCGTAGACAACGAAAAAGTAATTCTACGTTATCTCAGTTATGTGCTGCCTTTGAATTGGTTAACCAAAAAATATTGCGTTGAATTATGAGATTTACCTAGCGTGAAATTTTTTACATACGGAATGATTCCCTCATTTGGAAAAAAAATTCACAATGAAAAAGGGAAGAATGACCAGCTTTCTTAAATGTAAAAAGTAATTGCTCCACTTAGAAGGCTGCGGAGGTGCATAGAAAGAAAAAAACATACATATAGTATAAAAAAGAATGTTCTGAACTTTAATTTTACAAATGTATAACATATTCGCATACCTAAAAATTTCCGATCACCACTAGAGATAGTAATACACAAGGTCGATGTAGCTATATATTTTGTCACAACCCACATTCAAATGAAGAAAAGAGGTGGTTAGGTACTGATCTATTACTTATTTTTGTGTGCTAGTTCTTAATTAATAACAAGCTATTACTATGCATATTTACAGCGTGCTACAGGGGCAACGCACTGCTGCTCTACTGTATCACTTGTATATCAAGCTACTACATCTACATGACTAAAAATTAACTTTACAACTTGCATCATTAATCAAAACTTCTTAGTTAAAAAAGTATTTAAGATATCCGATTGGACTAACAGCGGCTTTTAATTTAGTTCACATGTTACCAACTAAAAAATTAATAAGATGACTTGAAAAAACAGAGTACTAAGGTTTCTCCTATCATAACTATGCAAGCAACAGCAAAAATGCTGCAATTATGCAAGGAAATGGTGCTATAAAAAGAGTATTGTACAAACTGCTTAAAGATAGAGCCACTATGTAATTACAAATGCGTTCCTTCTTCCATTAGCATTTCCTGTGCTGCGATATGATTAAGTATTACTGCCTTGCTGCTCTCTTGGAATTCCCCGGCGAGAAAAAGCTCATCTACAATAAAGTGGGCCTACACATTCAACAGTATTTATATGAAAAACAAAAAATCGTATACAATAAGAATACAGTACAAATGTAGCTGATTCATTCACTAAAAGAAATTTGTATGAAAAGAGTAAACGGAGGAACTATTGAACACAGGGTTTTTTAAAATAGAGAAAGCTACGCTACTGTTTGGATGAATAATATCTTAGTAAAATTACTTTATGAAAGTTGAAAATGAGATCCAACTCACAAACACTGCCGAAATATTTATCCAATAACTCAACATAGTGGTGAATCATTTCCAAAGCAAGGAGTTCATTGTCGGACTGATCGACACAAAGTGCAACGTACAGGCTGGCGTATCTACGAGTAAAAGAAGCAAATAAAGGATGAGCTATTACTTTCCTCCAACATTAGAAGCGAAAAAAAATCACAATGTAGAATAGTATCAGCATTACAACAAACGTATACAGAATGCTCTCCGTTTTCCACTAAAGATTACACCTTTACTATACTTCTGTACATTTAAATTATATAAAAACGCACTCGCATATATATGCAAAAAATCCTGCAACACTAGTTCATGAATCAAAGGAGCAAAATTAAATGTTCTTTGTTTTCATAATAAAAGAATAATGTAAAGGTGAGAAATAACATGCGGAAAGTAACAAATAAATTCGGTGCACTATCGTCTCAAAATCCCCGCAAAAAAAATAAATCTCATTCTCTACGCATGAATGTGTTTCAGTTTTTTTTTGTCTTCAAATCATTCTCAGCAATGAAAAATAGAGAAATTCCGTTTACTGAGCTCTACTTCCATAAACGCAAGGAAAAGAATACTTGTGCAGTTTTTAATGCAAAAATATCTTACAATAGCTCAGCTAGAAAGACCAATTCACGAAGAATCAATCGATAAAAGCAACACAACTTGCGTTCATTGAGGCTCTTTCACTTAATTTTGGAATAATACTGAAAAATCAAAATGATTCATGTCCACAACACCATACCGTCTATAAACAATCTTGTATTCTCTCCATTCCACAAAATTACAAAGTTTGGGAGATCTGCTTAAAATAATTTGAGAAATTTCCTTTGGAATCTTCTGCCGCTCTTTCTGCGGAATTGGTGAGAAGAATTTGATTAGGCGAATTTTACCTTGCCTATTGAGAAGAAAGATAAACTGTATCATAATGGGAATAGACACTCATACGCTTAATCAGCGTTAAGAAGATAGGCATAGAAAAAGCACCGCCACGACACAGAAAGAAATACAAATCGCTGCTCGTTTTGATGTATGCAATGACAGCAGGCAGAATTAACTAACAAACGATTAAATTTAATTAATTCGCTTCAAAATACGGAAAAATATTTTCCTCCCTGCAGTGCAAGAGATTATGTATGTAAGAAGTTGAAAAAAGGATTGATGGAGTTAACATTGCTCGAGTCGTAAAATGAGGATTTTACCAATAAGAGTATAGCTTGAAAAAAGCAAAAGTTCTCGAGAGCGTACTCGGAGCTCAGACAACCGCAACAAAACTGCATCACCGTCAAATCATTGCATGCCCCGACACCGCGCAAATGCAAGGTAAACAGATGGGAAAAAGCCTAGGAGGATTACATGATAAATGCAATATTAGCAGCTTACTCATTCTTTAGAATAAAATTGTCAACCAAGTACTAATAATAACACTTTTGAATATAAATGAATAAAGGGTGCTTTTGACAGAGTATATATAGCCTGCTATTGTCAACGATTGTTGCTACGCCAAAATGACCAAGAGAAGATAAAAAAGAAGTAATGGGGATGTAACCACACAGTTTTTGTGTAGCCAGTCTTATTAAATTCTGGATTATATGACTTAATGGCTAGGCTTGATGATAAAGAATTTGTTATGAGTTGGGAAAAAAGGATTCACTATACTAACACTTTTTAATACTGGCAGGAACTACACCTTTGTGTTTTAACTCGTGAGGAGATATGGTAGTGAGTGCACCTATTGTGAATTTGCATTAAGAAAGCAACATACAAGGCATCTTTCTATCTAAGCTGTAATTCTGCTGAAAGTTCATATGCTTTATGCTTTAATAGGTAGATAGTCCTACAATCCGTTTATTGCAGGATCGTTTCTTTCTGACGCTCAAAATGTCCGCGAAATTGCCTCACAATGTAGACAGGGCAAGTAATATTGCTTTGTAAAGCTTGTCACACATGCTGCTTATTCCTAATACTTTACTGACTTTTTGCGAGCACCTATTCCAGTGAATAGTACCCGCGTAATCATCAGTTTCTTTTTCTGAACCCAACTTGTAGTGCAAAGCGTCTACCTGCAGAACTGCCGAGCTTATTCATTGTTCCATCGTCGCAGAATTTAGAAAGCATTTTTGTTTTCGGTTGTTTTTATCAATGCTAAAAAGAATTACAAATGATAGAGGACGTGTTTTACAACAGCCCAAAATCGTAGAAACAATTCTCTGAATTTCTTCAATACTTTTTCATTTTGTAGCAACAAGTGAATACTTTTATCTTAATGTAACTATCTAATTCTGCAGAGAAATCACGTTTCAAGAAGTGTTAAACAGATTTTGAAGGGTTTCTACTTACATAGCACTTATTTCTACTGTAAAAAAGGTATTTTACTTCTTGTTGGGTGTAACTTTAATTGTATTTCTAAACTAACAGCAGATAAACAATGTAATTCCAAACTTGGAAATTTTAAGTATAACATCAAAGTAATAACATATTTTCAAAATATGAAATTTGTACTGCAAAATTAGTAGTGTGGATAAAAGTTCTGAAGCATTGAATAGAATTGTAATACCACCACAGTCAGTTGTATTTTCAATTTTTTGACGTTGCTTGCAAGGGAGAAAATTGGTCACATTTCTCTAGTTTTCCACAATTAATTAGCTTAGTACGGCAAGGTGCTTACTTTATTATCAGTTGAAATTTTAATTTCAGTCTTTCTTATTATTTATTCTCTGAGTGCCACTGTACCAACCCAGTACATTGCAGATTGATTTATTCGCAGTCACAGTAATGGTAACATTCTTTTAATATCGTACGAACAAGATGAGGGAATTCAGTATATTTTGTAGCTTTTTCCCTCAGCCATTGGTAGATATGTATTAATGGTTTTCATAGAGATTCATTCTTTAATTGTCTGTGTCACGTAAGTATAGTAGTTATCACGCTATAGTCCAAAATTTATTGGGCTTGGAGTTCAATACATGAATTCATGTATTGAACTCCAAGAAAGGGTTGCTTGTGTCTATTTTCATGTTACCTCATTCATTCTTCGTGTTTAACCATATAGTTTGCCTTATCTCATATTGAAGCAGCGCTGAGTTTTATTGTTCGGATAAATGGTTTTGTGGTACAATCCTTGTCACATATTCTGTAGCCCATTTTTTGAATCTGCTATTTTTTCCTCATTTTCCTTTAAGAAAGCTCGGTAACTCTTCGATAAGCTACGGATGTGGGCTATATTCTCATAATGATATGCACTATAAATAGCTGCTCTCAAACATTTGGTAGTCATATTTTGGTGTATAGAGATGGTCACGTAAGGATAGTGCGTTAGGTAATGCATTTTTGCAAAGAATTCCTTATTTACACGGAGAGTTATACATTTGTTTGCTCTTGCATGCAGAAATTATTCTCATTTTTATGGAATTTTGAAAGATTTAGCCCTACAAAAGCAAATAATTCTTTTATTCCATTCGATCTTGTCATCTGTAAATTCGTTTTTCTGCGCGTATATTCCATTTGGAGAAGTATATGTTTTCAAATATGCGTCAACTTAAAATCAATGCCTAGTAACTTTTATCTGACATCAGAAAGTATTAGTTTTTAAGGGAGAGAAATCCTGTAGGTTTCTGATAATTCTTTCTACCCTAAATTCTTTGTCGTTAAAAACAACTTTTCTGAAAAGCAAATGTTATCGAATAAAGTCTAAACTCAAGAAAAGTACAATGCAACTAATTTCTTATTGAACTATCCGAGACGATTGTGAGTAAAATGTTTGCTCATTTTTTACTACGCTTACTTGAGGGCATGTCTCTTCTTGTAATTAATTAAACAAATCCATGTTGTACACCGTATATCTGCATAACACCCACAACTATGATCACAAAATTTCAATTGCTAAACTATGAAGCACAACTTTTTCTCAATTGAATGCTAGGTGGCAGATGGAGCTTTCGAAATTTGTACTTTTTTATTGAGATGCATGCTTTAACAGATAAAAATCTTTTTACAGAAATGAAGTAAATGCTTTCTCGTTACCAACATGAATGCTACTTCGCAATTGTTAGATGAAGAATTATGCGAAAGGTTGCTCCAATAAAGGAATATCCGTCAAACAGAGCATGTGAGTCATGGTGATATGAATTCTTCTTCACTTATATATGGATAAATCAAAATAATCATATCTAGTGTGCCACATTTTACTTGCAATTTACCATTAGTCAATCGATTTGATATACTAGTACAAGCCTAGAAAATTGTTTTCAAGCTAAGGCTGATTTATACGTGTAAAAGTATGCTAAATCAGGTACTACATACTCCGTTTTGGCACAACTTCCAGTAAAATAAACATTTTACACCAAATTTCGTAGGCCTACCACCAACGACGGGCAAAGATTACCGTTTACAAATTTTGGCCATGTTATCTTGTCTTTAATGGCCTACATTACCTAGGAAATGAAGTTACCCATTTTCATCGTGGATTTATGTAAAGTCTGTTGTGTGCTACTTTTCATGTATGCCTAAGAACACCATTACACACTGGCGTATAATGTTTCACAAGCTTTTGCATATCACTATTTACCAGACACCATTTAAGCTAGGGAATTTCGAGCATTACTTAGCAGATTAGAGAGTGATTCTGCTATTAGATCACACTAAGCATTTTTGCAAAATATTTCAGGGGAAAAAGGGTTTTAAAAAAAATAATTTTCATACATTTTTGAAATATGACGGATGATATGAGAAAAATGCCCCCGCAAACATGCAGAATTAACTCCCATGATACCGTATCTTCAGATGACAGGATAGAGAATTTGAACCGAGGAAAACTACTAGGGCCTGTAGAAATATGCTTTGATGATTCTTATTCAGATTATAATATTGATCGGCAGGTAGGGAAGTATCGCAAAAGATGGGCCGCCGAAGTATTGACATTCCACCCAAACGTACTTACGTTTTGTGATAGGAGGTTCCCGCTTCGTATCAACTATTGTATTTACCTTTCCGTGCTTTGCCTAGTCCAGCTATACGATCAAAAAAGGATTCAACATGGTATTCAGTTGCTATATAGCTCTTCGAAGAAAGGTGCAACGCAGCGGATCAAGTCAATTATATTACGTTGTGGAAGCAAAATTATGCAGAAAGATTTGGTTGCTATTCTACAAAATACAATTTCGAAATGGCAGCAGAGCAATTCACCTTTTGGATATTTCGTGGAACAAAAATATTTCAGAGAAAAATTTAAAGAGATAGCAAGCTATTATGATAATAGGAAAGCCAGGTTTTTAGCTATATGCTTGCACAACATATTGAAAAATGCGCGCTTGCGAACAAAGCGGATAGGATTTCAGGCCATTGTAATTGTGACCAATGAAGGAAAACATCAAGATATCAACGCCTTTACACAGCAGTTCGATGCCACAAAAAACTATATTCTCGGACTGGCGCGCTTATATCTGATAATCTATACAGAACTAAATCGTTTCTGGTATTGCTTCAAGGTAAAAGCAACGCTGTCCTCAATAACTCGTAAGCTGAACCTACAACAGGATGTAATTACAAAGCAGATTATGAAAGATTACAAACTATTGGCTGAACACACAATAAATTATCGAAGAAATATACTAATCAAAACACTAAGGAATGTAATATGTCGTACAATCAAAATGGCTTTTAATATACTCCACCTGAGAACAATACAATTTTCAACTGCTGCGCTATCCAGAAAAATGATGAGTAAAAACATTTTATCCGTGCTATCCAGAAAAATTGAGCGGCAAAAAATTGATGCTTTAACTCGTTGGAAAAATTTCACTAGCTTGCAAAAACTACGACAAACGGTGCTACGGCAAACATTTCAGCAAGTACAAGAAAAGTTAGTTCGGATAGCATATCACAAGCTGGAGAATTGTTGTATTACACGGCGTTGCCACGTGATTCTCCGCATCTCACGCTTGCGAAGTATATTAATTCTCATTGCTGAACGATCCAAAGGGGCTGCTTTCCGCCTATGGTCTTCTCGTACAGCAAATAAAATTGTTCAAGAATATAGCAGTATATGTGAAAATTGGAGTGAGGTAAACCAATCATTAATTTCATCAATAACAACCCTACCTTTACATAGGGGGATTATATCATTTTTCTGTTTCATAGAAAAATGGAGACATAAGCAGATTTGTTTTGTATGGGGGAAAATTAGTAATTTATCAAAACCTCTCGCCATGGAAAATCCCTTTTATTCAGAAAAAATGCCTTGCAACGATATTTCATCACGGATGGATATTGCCTCTAGCCAAAAAGAAATTGCTTATAGAAATGCACTACAAAATCAGATATCAGTCAATGAAAACAGTTCCCAAGAAACAGCTTCAAATGATGTATTTGACCATCGCCGTAACTCAATACAACTCACTATGCAGACAGCATTCAAAAAATGGAAACGAATAGTAGAAAATTACAAGTTAACAGCACCAAACATTGACTCAGTACATTCAGACACAGCCGAGGATAAAGAGTCTATAAATGGTGAAAGTAACACGAAATACTTCGCCCAAAATTTAAAGCGTATTCCAATTGAAGAGGGGTATATCTCCAATTACAATCGCGCAATGCTAACAAAGTTTCAACAAGCCAGCCTGCATTCATCTTACGGCAGCATCGATGAACCCTTTACAGAAACAAATGAACTTTATATGACCGGGTTACCAATCGAGACGGAACCAGAATATAATATTTGCGCAAAAAATTTACACGGTTCCTACCCGTTTGATCCTTTGGATTCCATATCAAATGTTTCCCCGCAAGAATCCTTGTGGCACAATACAACTTCACATTTTACTGCGCTACATACTCCTTTTCCGGAACTCGGGAATCATATATCACTATATAGAAATCTGAGCCAACAACTGTCAGAGAGTGAACAAAATCACGGGACTTTGATGGCAGAAATGGTATGTAAGCAAGCTTCCGAAAAAGAAAAGGGTATAGAAGAACCCACAGTTTTAAGAAGAGAAGAAAAAGCTTTCCCATCTTGTTGCTGCGGATACACTCACAATGAAGTGGGTGCAAAAACACAAAAAAAGCATGGCAAGGTAGAGTTGCAAAAAGATTCCAAGTCCCTGGCTTCAGAATGGCTCTCATCTGAAACGAGGATCGCACACATCCTTCCTGCCCAACATGTATCACCCGGTGCCGGAGAATCTTGCAGAAAATTTCGTCGTCGAAGAAGTATGATATAGACTGGGTTTTCATTCAACTTTACTTCTTTACAGATATAGGTAACTCAATAGAAGTAGATCCGCAAAATTCAAATTATTGTGCTTTAATTGCCTTTTACCATTTGGCATCTACTTATTTAACACCAAATAGCATGCCTATATTTTTAATTAAATATATTTACATATTTTGCATGTAACAGTTCAAAACTGTACAGCAAGCAATCTACCAAGGAGATAAGATCACTGAGAAGTGCTGTGATTACTTAAACAATAGTCATATCCCATATTGCACATAATAATAAATATTTATATTTCTCTTCGAGGATTTAGACGCGTATGGGTAATGTTTGTATCAATCTTTCCATGCAAACTATAATTATTCTCAAGAAAAATTAACGCTCAGACCAAAATTAATATGGTTAGTTATCTGGCATTTGTTGTAGAACTTTGAATAAAGTGATACACTCTCTATATTCATCAAGGCTCAGTGAATCAAATGCTACCATCACGACACACTCATAAACAGCGAAAATAAAATATTTTATAAACGCAAAAAACCCCAAACCAATGCATAAATGAGAAGGGGATTACATAGAAGATGAAAGTGCAAGCTGTGCACCCTTCTACCTTGAAACATTCAAAAAGTGCAAAGTAAGAGTTGAAAAGGTAAAAAATACGTAATCAATACGAAGTCTGCCGCAATATTAACAGTGGCATATACAGAAATTTTCGTGTAAGATCAACTCGTTACATTAACTGCATTTCAAAAGCATTGAACTTGACAGATATTTACTTCAAAACAAAAATATTATTTCAAGGTCAGATCAAAAGCAGATAAGTAGATAATGCAATCTATTCCCATAGACATGGAGAATACTGTACCAACGAAGGTTATATTTAGGCACAAGCGCTTTCTACTATTATGATACTTCCGTTGCCTGTGATGAATGTTGGCAATTCCAGTGCTGAGCTTTCTTTTCTTCTTCACTAGAATATTGTTCAATAGCTTGTTCGACTTTTACCACTTGAGGCAATCTATTACAAAAGAGCAATGCTTGTCAAAATGTTTAAATAACTTTTTTGTTCTTATTTCTGCTCAATATTTTTGACTATTTAAGGATCAATTATTAAAAAAGTAAACAGCAAAATGCGGGAACAATTATGAAAGTCAAACATCGGTGAAAATTTAAGAAAAGTAACACAAATAAACAATAAATGAATAGGGGGAGAATGTTACGAACATTTTCTTACATGATAAACTGGTGCAGTTCTGTGGACAAGACAACGGAGAATTCCGGGAACTTTACATACGAAAACGGAAGAATAAATAAAATATAAAAAGCCATAAGCAGAAACGAAGAGGCATATACTTTTTAGGTTTGACAATGAGCAAACTAAAAACATTCACGTAAGTGGAATCATATAAAGATACATACTTCAATGACTGTTTTCCCGATTAAACAATCGCGCAACTTCATCTTCAAATTTAAATAGTAATATCGAGGAGGTGATAGAGGGGTATCTTGGTATAAAATATGAACCTTTTCTATTCCTATTAAAAATAGATTGAAACGCACAAAAAGTTAATAAAGCTTTTCGAATCCATTGCATTACTTCTGGTAATTTCAATAAAGACATGTTTTCTATAGCTTTTGACAATAAGCAATTTCAATTTATAGAATTCCAAAGACCTGCTTGTCTATATTCCATTAGGTCATGCTTCGTAATGCCTCCTTTCCATCGATTTTTTAGAAAGCGTTGCAAAAGTGTTTCTAATGTGTTTTCTTCACAGATTCTGCAAAAGGATTAAATGAATATGAAGCACAAACTAAAAAAGAAACAACTACTTTCATATAAAAACAAAAAATAGAAAAATCATCATCAGCAATTTAAGCTGTAGAATAATTAATTCTATGAAGCATAAAATCGCACACAAGACAATATGTACAATAAATTGTCCCGAAAAAGAGTAACAAAACCCCTATCCATACCATCACACAAGCGGCTAGAATATTTCTTGTAAATGGAAAAAAATATGATGAATTTTAAACAACATTGAAGCATTTAAAAATCGTATCCAAGAGAAAAAATCACAAAATAGAAAGTTTTGACACGAGCCAATTCTTTTGAACAAGCACTAGAAAAGTTTTATGAGTTGATAAAAAATATAAAAAGACACTCCACAAAGTAAGCTACAAAACACAAAGAAATTTTGGTAGCAAAAGAGCATTTCGTCTTTAGCACATCAATCTAGATTCAAGTTTATCATACTTTGAATCTACGTAAGTCTGCTGCACTCCGATAAATTTCCATTGGATTCTCCAAAATATTTTATTCTTCGATATTACGGTTGTATTTACTCTTCGTCTCTCCAATTCACCAGGGCAAACGCGCAAATCAATGCGGCGTTGCTCACATATTCGTCGAAGACCCGATACACTGCATCTGCATGGAATAAAATCAATGATGAATTTTCAGCCTAAAGAAACAACCATTTTCTAAAAAGGTAAACCATTAGCGGATAAAAGTATCTATTCACAAAAGAATTGAATCTCTAGTCGCAAAAATTTAATAACCATAGCATTATGGAGTGCGGGGTCACATGGAGAAAGTTTAACAGGATGAATGGGAGAAAAGGCAACGTCAAGCAATTTTTCATTAATACATATCATAGAGATATATTGACAAATAAGAGTAACATTGCGCACGAAAAATTCAATCCAGCTGCCACCATTGAGCAAACTATAGCTAGTAGCCTTACCTGCGATAAGAAGTAAAGGATCTTTCTACAGCATGTCGGCAGAAAAGTCGTGCAGAACTTTCGATGAGACGGCTGCTTCTTTCCAAGAACTGAAAATCCTTTAGAAGCGTAGCTTCTGAATAATTTCTAAAGGCTACATTTGTTTCAAAGGGAGAAGTTTTTCCGGAGCAATTTCTTTGTGTTTTATGAGCTTTTACACAAGTCAAAGAACAACTGCGAGTACTACAGGCAGGACAAGAATAGATAGATGGGCTTCCACACGCTTCACAAGCAGGGAAAGTCTGCTTCTCGGAATGCGGATTCTTTTCAATAGGAGCGTTCAAGGCAGTAGAAGCAATGGAGAGAGAGCTGGATAAAGTAGAACTCAGTGACATTTTTACTATAAAATATTGAAGAAGAAAGGAAACCCATAATTTCTAAGTGATAGATGAGCTAAAATAAAAAGATGTGTTATATAGTCCCTTCCTTCGATTCAAAAAAAGAATTTTTCACCACGCTGTGCGTTAATTTGTGAGTGGGTAGAGAGAGTGGTTGTACGGTTGTTCAATAACAAATCTACTGATTTTTCAAAATTATAGCATAATTTACTAGTAGAGATTAAGAAAAAGAAGTATTTTGATTGCGTGTTTGCATGATGGAGTCTATGTTTTTGAACAACCAGTATTGAAGCTTAGCATATCTGGCATGAAAAGTTTGCAGCGCTGCTGCAACTACTTGCATTCGGTAGAATTCAGTTTGTCCCTAAATTTTCACTATAACACAGAGCACTGAAGAGACGCGTTGATAATTTGAGCGAATTGCAAAACAATATAAAGATGAACATTTCCGAGCATGCAGTTTGTGGATTATCCAATACAATCAATTCATGTAGAATTAGGTTCATGCGCACATGCGTGGGAATGTTAGTTTTGCGAGAACTCGATTATACGTACCAGAATTAATTTCAAGTCAGCATGCTAGTTATCATCTGTGTCAATATTAAAGCATAAAGCTGAAAATGCGATAATCCTACTTACTGGTAATCAGATAACATAACCTTTAATTTCGTTTCCCTGTGTAAATAATATCATAAGTGCAATATACGCAGGTTGAGTTTTAATTTGACTGCCTTGAACATACAGATTTATTTGGTGCCTAATTTGTGACAATTTATACCTACACCTGGAACAAATTGTTAGAATCAAGGAGATTCTTGTAAACGAGCTATTACTCGTTGAGCCGATCGAATAAGATCCCGGCCGAAAAAGAAGTAGAATATAGGGTGTTGTAGATGAAATAGGCAATAGTTACTTAGTTTTTGTAATGTAATATCCTAAATTAGTCGAGATGAGGAGAATGACTACTTTTATTGTGAAACCCTAGTTTCGCTCTCTAAACAGTGAACTCTTATAATTCCCCCACCTTCACTTGTGGAATTGGACTGTAGATTGAAGTCTAACTAATGCAGATGGGCTAAATACATTTAAGTGCAAGGTTGTTTTATTTAACTACTCGAAAGGACAATTTGTTAACTACTAAGAAGATTAAGTTCGCTACTTTATCTAAACGAAAAAATATATCACTCTTGCCTAAGAACAAGAAAATTCTAATAATACATAAACGAAAAATACAAAAATAAAAGAAAGAACAAAGAAAAGAACTGCCGATATATTTTAGAAAAATATATCCCACGTCATAACCGTTCGTCTGTATTATTCCCCCCCCCCCACATCTAAGACTCATCCTACTTCTAACAATTTTGTCGAAAGTGCTAGGGAAAATAATTGGCGCAAATCGAATGTCGATTATATTCGCATGCATTCAAATATAAG
>JADAQX010001218.1:0-11069 GCA_015476325.1 Cardiosporidium cionae
ATTTTTCAATATAAAAAAAAAAAAAACGCTTTCTCTTTTTATATTTTCAGTATTTTAAAAAAATAGCAAGGATTAAAAAAAATTATATATATATATATATATTTATAAAAAAAACACTTTGTTCCCTTATTTTTATAAAAATATAAAAAACATTCAAAATTTGTAAAGAAAAGAAGAAATATAACGACCATTTCAAATAGCCATTCTTTAATACAACGCATCGATGCTGATAAGCAGCCATTTAAATTGAAAGAAGGATGTAATGGAGGAAGTAGACGTATATCAGCCGTTTTTGCATCTTTTATCCAACACCTGTACAATAATCCAATATTGATTTTAAAAAATGAGGCAAATTAAGAGTAGGTATATGTTTGTATGGAGCAAGACTAGAAAGAAGGAAATTTTCCTTCTAAAAAAATATCCTTCCTTCTATTGATTCAATACAAGTTTGGTTTAAAAATCCTAAAAAGCAATCAAACATTCTTTAACCATTGGAAAAGAAATACAAACAACCAAACCTAATTTTAAATAAATGAAAAATACAAAAAATTTTGTTTTAAAAGGTAAATCTCTACTCTCTTATAGAGTTTTTGTATAAAAGAAAGGAAGGGGGGGGGAGGTTGATGCCTTTTTAAGTATTGCCAAAAAAAGTAAAAAAAAACTCTCATATTTGGATTTCATTTTGGATGAGAAGCATTTGCATTTCGTTTTTCAATTAGTCTACGGTTGTTATCGCTTTGTTTTTCTTAGCCATACATACCTTATCAATAATCTTCGTGTAAAAGGTTTACCATCCGATGGTAAGTAGTGTGGCCCTAGTATAGAAAAAGGATTGGCATGAATTCCCTCGGTTAAGTTTTTCTGATCTTGTAAAGAAAGTTGTAAGCTTTTTTCATAGGCTTCTAACGGTAAAACATGAACCTTCAATTTTCTTTCATCCGAAAGAGAATTAGGAGGATTTGTTGAACCTGTTGTGCTGGGACTGGGCAAAAGTGGGGACATAGGATCTGGAGAAAGGGAAGCACCAGGTAATTCACTAGACGAAACAGGAAGCAAATGTGATGAAAACGGAGCGGTGCTCTCTTCCTGAGTAATTAGGCTTTCCATTGCTAGCGCCAAAATTATGAAGAGGGACTATAGAGAGTGGGATGTTCAGGATAAATTCAAAACCATGGGACGTAGGGGTGCAAAACTGTATCAAAGCGAGAATCACAAACTTTGTATCCTACTTCAGGGTGTGTCGACAAAAAAGAGGGTGAACAAAAGGGAAAATTTTCATAAAGTTACTGAAAATAAGAAGGAACAAAGAGCCCCTTTCGGAAAGCACAATCCTATCACAGATTATAAGGAAACAAAGGGATGCCTCCGAATAGCATTTCTCAAGCAAAGTAAGCGAATCGAAATAAAGCAAGTCTTGCCCACAACAAAACATAAGAGCAGGTCTCCCCGCTCTGCTCTGTATTCCTCCAAAGGTTCCGGAAAAGGAAAAGTAACACACTTTATATAGAAATTGTCTTCGCTGTGAGAGGTAATGTAGAGCCTATGGGGAGATGGTCTTACGTGAGAAATTACCAACGATATTATTAATAATAAGAGTAACGATTGGGAGTAGGGTTGGGCGCTTGTCGCAACTGTCCGAACTAACAACGTAAACAGTGAGCAAGGATAGAAACTTTTTCGAAGAATATTTTATTTCGTTTAAAGGTAGCAAATGAAAAGGTAACAACTAAGGATGCTTAGTTTATAGAATTTTCTGAATGCATTAAGTGACCCGCCGTAAAGAAAAAATCGATTAAAAAAACCATTACGAATAAATTACAACACATGACGCTCCGCTAGCACGTAGAAATAGCGCAATTCCCTACCAAGATTATACAAAAATTTGACTTATTGTTTCGTATGACTGTTGCTTCAGCATACTTCAACTCTTTTGCCTGCTGTTGCATTAAACTCTTATTCAACTGTTTAGTGAGTGAAAACCATTTGGAAGCTAATTTAACCTGCTAGGAAAATGTACTGAGCATGCACTTTTTTGGTTTGTACGATACAAAAAAAAACTTGAAAGCAACAACAGAAAAAATGCATATTTAGCGCATAAAATTTTTATTGCACAGACATGATGACCGAATTATCATTCGTTTTAAGAAGGACAGGTTAAGTGTTATGTATCATACTATATCTTTCATTATGTAGCAAAAAACAAACTGGTAAGCGTCGTTAGAGAAAGCGTTGCATCTTATAATGTGAAAGCAATTTTATGCTATAAGATGAAGCACATTTGTATTATACAAATAAAATTATATTGTAAGCTTGCTTTATGTTTTTACAAAAAAGTTTTATACACAGTTTAAATGCTCTTAGGTAAAAATGAAATAAGAGGGAGATACTGTTTCTTAGAAATTAATCGCATTTTTATACTTCCGCTGTCCATAACTTTTCAATACTTAAGTAGAATTGCATTACAAAAACAGTGGCAAAATATCAAAGGCAAGGGACTTGTTTTTTTAAACCGCCATCTGTGATTAGGTTTCTAGCCATTCCCAAGGTTTTCTTGATTGAATATATTTCACTGCTATGACTTACCTCTCTAGTGTAGGTGTAACTATTTTTCTTACTTAAATAAAAATAATAGTGTTCTCCTAAGGATATCATGGCACATATGGAAACAAATTCAATTCACTGAACTGTGAAACATCACATTACTTGTAATCCGTATGTTACGTTTGAACTCTTCCTGGCATGAATACGCAGGTCTATGGCTCACTGGAGGAACCAAGTGTATCATTCCCTTTTGGGGACAATTTTCCACAGGTTGTAGCTTATGTTTCGCTTGATTTTATTTTTCTTCGTGTATGTAGACGATTAACTGATTGAGAGGTCTCTTTTCTTATTTTCTTTTGTGGCTGTGTAATTTACAAAGTACCGGAAAACAAATTTAACCTTACTTAGAGTAATTTGGTTAACCTCGTTTCCATTAACTAATGAAACAGACAATTACACCAACTTTCTACGTCAATAAAGAAAACATATAACCAAAATTGCCGTAATAACGATTGGATGCAGATAGTGAATATATCTATTACTAACCCCGCAAATATAATGATCTTCACATCTGCCATAATTTTTATTTTGAAAAAGAAATGCTAAAAAGATTTGTAGAATCATCGTTTTTCAATTCTGTCAAAAAAATATTACTCATCCTCGCATATACAGCATCTTTATTTACCAGTAACTGTTGCTTCATCATAATGTAGCATAAAGATAAAAATGGATTTTCTTAAAGCATTTTACTGCGGAAAATACCAGCATCGCAGAAGCCCAAGATATGGAAGTTATTCAGTATAGTACAAGTATAAAAGTGGTCACTAAACATAAATTAAAAAAATTGTGCATAGAGAACGTCAACATTTGCTAATCAAACTACTCCAAATGCTAGAAATGCTTTACTTGGATTTCTTGTCTGTTTTCTATACGCCTGTTTATACATAAAAATTGTTTGATCAGACGTTAACGGTTAATTTGCAAGATCATACAAGCAAGATGCTTTCTTTTAATTTATATTTCCATATGCTAAACCTTAGTAACCTTGCACATTCTTTTTACATATTAATTTATGAAGCTGTGTAGGTTAGAAGCTGCTTTTATGTGGTAGCATCCATTTGAAAATATGAAATAGCTTATGTTTCTTTGCTTTTAGCAAAGATCTTCGGACGATATTGTAGTAAGATTAATTATCCGAAGTAGAAGACTACAGTTACTTTTCTAAATTAAACCGAAATGTTGAGTTTTATAATATTTCTTCTGAAGAATGCGATGATAATAATGGATCTGAAAGTTTAAATTTTTGATATGACAGATTTGTTGTTGTTAACTCATTTTTAACTGCTTTAGCCTTTCACCTTTTAAAGTATCCATACTTAGAGAGTATTCCTAATATTATTACTGCATGTAGTGTTTTGCTACTTACTGCGCTACCCGCTAAATATAATTTTTACATCGAATAATCTAGAAAATGACACTAGAATCCCTTGGTTTTAATACAAAAATATACGCCGGGGATTTATACAGTATTCTAGTTATCACGCATTTATTACAAAAAACCACAACAAATCAATTCCTGCTAAAATATTTTTTAACTGCATCTTTATACAAAAAAGTATTTGATGCGACGCACAGGTGATTCCTTCTACTCTTCTTTCGTCTGAATGTCACAAAGTTTCTTGTGAACGTTTTGTAAAGTAGCGTCCATTAGTTTTTAAAACTTTCTTCTACTGCCCATTATAACTTTATTGGATAACTTCTATTTGTGTCAAGTGTTTTTTTGTATGCTAAATTTATTATTTAGCACTTCTTTTAATACTTAAATATTCATGTGTTTACAACCACATTGGAAAAGTTTGTTAGGCTGAAAATATTTACTATAGTTTTCAAATAACAAATGAGTCTCAACGCTGCTCTACCTTCTAATGTTTCGTTTCAAATATTTCTGTTTAGCAAAAACTTTTTCAAAATTATTGTGTTTTTTCTTGTATGTAGGGCCTTCTATTGATTTAGTTTCTAACACAGATATATTTTACCTATATTCCGCATCACTGATGCAACTAACTCTCCACACCCATTTAAACTGAACAAAACTTGTCCGGTAAGCAAACAGTTTCGCATGCTACTAAACCTTTTTACTTTATTTTATTGAAATGGAAACTCCACGTTATTATCTTAGTAAGAGTCGTAAAATAATTGCTTTGTGCTGCATTCTGCGTGCATTTTAAAGACTTTCTGAAAAAGGCAACATAAACTAATATTTTGTAACCTTTTTATTGCGAGTTTGCGAACCAGTATACTCTTTACTAAATCCTTTTCTCATTAAATTTTTCACTTTATGAAATTCTTTACGCACCGAGATGAATATCATAAAGAAAAATATCGAAATTGACAAAGGAAGATGCCCATAAGCTATATTTCTTGAGTCATGCATTTGCAAGCTCCTACATAGGGTCATGCATTCTTTTGTAAATTAAATCATCACGCTGTCTGTTGTGCAGCGCTAACGGATGGTTTACAGCTAGGAAAGCAACCTAATTGTGCAGAGTGCAGATTAAGCTATTCTTACAGTCTAGGTCTTTCCTTAGTCATGCTAGTAGGTGTTGCATACTTGCTGGGTTTCTTATCTCGTAGAGTTCCTAAATTTTATCGTGGTTGCTCGGTATTAGAGAAGGGAAATATTACATAAAACTTTACTGTCTTGGCAAACCGATGTGAAAATGCTAATCTTCCAGATGTGCACAAGATTTTGTTTTCCCATCAGACCCTTTCGCGGGCATATTTTTATCCAACTCCATGCTGTACCTGGCAAGTGTACTACTAACTTGTTCTGTGCCTATTTACGAGAAGCGGATACACCTGTCTTCCGAAGGATAAAATAAAATTTTCTTTATTCAGGTGACATTTCTCACACTGTTTGACCCTGTGCATGTTACTCTGAAAGCAACATGTGCTCTCGTTGCACTCCTCAACGAATGCTCCCTCCCTATACGTTGTCTACCGAGCTAGCTTACCATGAGTATACTTTCTCAATATGCTTCTGCGACAAGTAGCTTTTGAACGCTGTAATTCATAAAGTTACACATTTCTCGCAATTAGACAAATGTAACGAGACAAACACGGAAATATTTTGAATAAACATTCTTATTTTTCATGAACAACTCAAAATTATGTATCTTACTAGTATACAAGTTCTTGCACACACTTTCATACTTTCTTTAGGGATCGTACAATGTACTCAAAGCGGTGAAAATTTAGCTGCTATTCTTTTGTGTTATGGGAATATCCATATTAAAGCGAATTTATTAAAAAATTTTCTACTTACCGTGTCAAAGATTTAATGATTGTACTTTTTAAAGGAGTTTTGTAATTTTATGGTTAATGTAGATGTGTGTATGAACACGATTCACTTTTCAGCAACTTTCTCTTTGCCTCTTCTCTTAGGAACCCGCAACTTTATCCTGAGTTTCTATTTTTTGCTTTGAAAAATTACTCTTTTTCCCTTCAAAAACGTAATTTATCCTTTGGTTTTTTTCAGTTTTTTTGAAGGTTACAAAACAGGTTAGCCACTCGCACTGTTGCCATAGTGCAAATTTATATAAATGCAGTATATTGAAACATTAGAATCATATTATAATCATTTGATTGCTCTTTTCCTTTTCCATGAATACATATGTAGAACATTTCTCTTACAAGTTTGACCCTAAACGCTAAATACTTTTGTTGCAAATCTGTAATATAATTTTGTTTACTATGAAATCGTTACAAAGGGGAACGCACGTGTAGTATAAACTGTATCTTATCTATCTCTCTACATCTTTTTATACAAGGTTTCTAAAAGTGCTCTGCACGTCTCAAATATCCTATGAACTCTTATTCGGGAGAGTAACGGAACAATCCCCATTGTTTCTAATTTAATCACGATTTCGTATGGAAATCGTTTGTCCACTTTGTGAGAAAACTGGAGAGAAAAGGTAATGTTAAGCATGCATTTTTCTTCTGTTGATTTTATGTGATCCTATAGCTAAACTTTCTTTTTCTGTCATTTCGTTTTCTAACTTTTTAATAAAAATGTATTCAGTCCATAAATTCTTGAATATTTACTTATAGTAAAGATTTAGTTTTATAACAAGAGAAACTTTTTGAATATAGATGAGTTTTTGATTTTACTTTTGGATAATTCCGTAGAAACATTCTTGTATAAACTTAGCTTAGTGCAATGATAGAAATGTCTTGATGCTAAAGAGTGTGAGAGGGATAACAGGCATATGTTTATTTTGAATATAAAGAAAGAGTATAGTTCTTCTCGTTATAAAATTCAACAGTTTCTAAGTTTTGTCAAAAATGACCCGTTTTTTGAAAACACGTGTACATACACCGCGTAGCTTTTGAATTGGTTCACATACTAATTGTGTTAATTATGTTTTAAAAGAGTTTAAACGTGATTTATTGTATTTCTATAAAATAAAATTTCTATTTTAGCTTTTGAAATGTTTAGCAAAAATACCTTCTTTCTATTTCAAAGATTATCATTTTTGCTACGTGAACATCCTCTCTCAACTTTTTTTTATATATACTGGCATTCTGCTATAAATTTTGCGTTTTTATATTAAACTCAGCATACAAAAGTATCCTCTTCCTTTTTTTTTAAAAATAGAAAGAAAAGCATGTTAAAGAAGAATGCTAACTTCTTAAGCAATCGTAGTGTTTATTTTTTTAAAACCTATTAGCTTTTTAAAACTTTGCAATAATTTTTTATAGCATTTCTCCTTTTTTTTCTCTTCTTCTATCCTTGTGTATGGCTTTTTATTTTTTTTTCAAAAAAAAATAAAAAAGAGGTTGGAAAATTTTTTTTTATAGAGAATTGAAAGAAATGAAACTCTTGCTTGGACTTTATTTGTGTGTTTGTGTTTTATTTGAAGAGAAGAGGTGAAGTTTTCTCCTGTGTTTTTTATTCTCTATACTAGGAGATTACTAGGATGTCGTGGGTGGTTGTATTTCTAATAAATATAGAAATTCAATGCGGAAAGGAAATTGAGGAGGAAAAGAGGGTATACGTATTTTAAATGGAGGCAATAAAATGAGAGAATACGAAGAAGATGTGTGTTTTTGTGTGCTATTTTGTATTTATTCAATGAAAGCATAGAGAAAGAAAACAAAATATAGTTTTAAAAGAAGATGGAAGTATTTTTATTAAAAAAAAATGTTTTTATTCCTATTTTCCCTCATTTTGAAAAGAATATGTTTATTCTACATGTTATTTTTTGGTTAAACTGGAATTTTTTTATTTTTCACATTTTCATTATTAAATTCAGGATCCTCATGGCTGTTCTCTCTTAAAAATTTTGCAAAATAATTTAATCAAAATTATTTTTTCTATCAGGTAGGGTGATGATAGCCTTAAGATAAAACAATAGTGCAGAAATAAAAAATATAGTATTTACTTTTTTTCATTTTTACATTTTGAAACACACTAAAAATTTTTTTTTTGGTTTTTTTTTTAACACAAAAATTCTACTTTTTTTAAAACTATTTTTTACTTTTGGATTTTAGTATAGTCTTTCTCGTTTCAATAAATTTTCTATGACCTGTATATATTAGTATGTGTAAGTACATGTGAATTATGTTTAGCTAATCTTTATATCGAAGGTTTATATATATTTGATTATATTATTTTAGTTAAAATAATCCTCTTTTTTTTTAAAATTTATCTTTATTTTTCGCATTTCTTCCTCTTCTCCACCATTTTTTCATCCATCTTTCATTTCTTTTTCATCACTTTTACTATATTGTTTACGCATTTTTTTTCTTTCCTTTAAAAAATTTTTTTTTAAAACATGTTCATCTCCCCTTCACAAAAATTAGATTCTACTCTTTTCTTATTAAAAAAAAAAAATGTATCTTCTATTTTTAGTATCACATTGTTTGTTTCTTTAGAGTTTCTCTATTTTGAGTTTTGTTCCACACACATTTTTAATTGATGAGTTCTACACCCCCTTCTTCCAATTCTCCTCATGCTGGAGGTGACAGTGTATATACATTGCCACCTTCACTGAGGAGACATGAATCTGAGCGAGAGGCCAGGATGCCCATTTCTTCGCCTACTCCTTCCTCTATTTCCTTTGAATATCTGCCTTCCAATTCCATACCCATTGAGTCCTCTCTTCTCTCTCGTGTGGTTGCAGAGACGCAAAGGCAAACTACTGAAATGGAGACTCCCACTTCTAGAAGAGAATGGCAGAAATCCTCTCTTTCTCTTGAAATTTCTCTCCTTTCAGAACTGGGAGAAGAAATGCGAAATAAAGGACATCCTTCCTCTTTGGAGGCATCTATGGCGATGGTACCTTCTCAAGAAGGTAGAGAGAAACAGGAAGGGGATACCTCCCCTTTACAAGATCCTGCAGTTTCACATGGATTATTGAATGAACTCACATGTTCCATATGTTTGGAATATTTCCATCTTCCTGTAACTTTATCCTGTGGACATACCTATTGCCGGTATTATTTATATATATATATATAAATAATTTATAATAAAGAATAGAAAAAACGGTTATTTTTTTATATACAATTTAATAAAGGTGTACAAATTCTGTATTAAAAAAATATAAAAAAATAAAAGAGTTTATTGTTTTTGATTTGTTTTTTCTCCCCTCTTTTTCTTTAGATTTATAGATTTTTAATAAAATTATTTAAATTCTGTATTAAAAAAAAAAAAGAAAAAGAATTTAAAGTACTTATATTTTTAAAAAAGGAAAACAGTTTTAATAGTAAAATGGGAAGGAAAAAAAATATTCTAGATTTCCTAAATAGTTTTTTTTTATTACCTTTTAAATTCTATAAGTATACACATAGAAAAATGTTTTTTTTAATTATTTAAATGTATATAGATAGTTCTACATTTCTTTCTGTTCATTATTTTGTTTTCTTCTTCTTCTTCTCAGCTATTGTGTGGGAAGTACAAAACTTCCAGGAAAACGATGTCCTCTCTGTAGACAACCTATTGGAAATCCTCTTTGTATAAATACAGTTTTAACAAATCTTATTGAACAAATGTCATTAAAACGAGCAATTCTACCCAATAGTCCATTTGATCCAGAAAATCAGAAATGGTGGCCTCCTACTCTTTCAAAAGTAAAAATGATTTTACAAGCAAAAAAAAATTATTCTTTGTATAGTATACAAAATGTGGTTGATGTTTTTACATTTGAATACGATAGGGAGATAGAGTAGAGCTATTAGAATAGAGGGAGCCTGTGGGAGGATGAAATTATGGGATTAGAAGAGGTAGAGGTTAGAGGCTGTAGAAAATTATATTTTTTTGAATTTTTTGATAGTTTTTAAAAATTTTTAATTTAAATTTTTTGAAATTTATTTTTTTGAATTAATTTTTTGAGAGTTTTAAAAAAATTTTTTCAAAATTTATTTTTTGAATTATTTTTCAATTCATTTTTTTAATTAATTTTTTGAGAGTTTTAAAAAAAATTTTTTTAACTTTATTTTTTTCAATTACTATTTTTTTAATTAATTTTTTGAGAGTTTTAAAAAAATTTTTTTAACTTTATTTTTTTCAATTAATATTTTTAAATTTTTTAGCCTCTTATCACCGTTTCTTTATTTTTACGTCTTTTGGTGGAAGATCTCTCTATGGATGCATTTTTTCTTGGAGATTTTATTGCTTGTATTATTGATATTATGGAGAAGAATGCAAAATGGGCACATTCACGTTGGTTAGAAGATTTAAAATAAAGGAAAAATAAATTAGAAAAAAACTTTTTGAATGAAAAAAAAGTAAAAGAGAATATATTACATTTATTAAAAAAATATAATGAAACTATGTATGTACAACGTAAATTTTATTTTTGGATTTATAGATTGAGTAGAAAGAAGATGTATTTTTTTTTTTAAATAATGTTTTTAAGAGAATTTATTTATATATAAAGTTAATACTAGAATGTAAAACTTTAATTTTTTTATTGAAAAAATATATAAAAAATAAATATAATTTTACATGGAGATTTTGTAAGTTATAGTTTATTTATTGGGGGGAAAAATAAAAGATTTTTATTTTTTTTTAAATTTACTTTTTTGATTTTTGTAGGATGATTGGACCGACAGATTTTGAATATATCAGTGAAATTATTGGATTTGATAAAACAGATTTAAGTAATCATATTTATAATTTTTTTTTGCATAATTTTTGGGATTTTTTTAATGAAAAAATGGATATTTTTTAGAAGTTTCATTTTTATTTTAATCTACTCTTTCTTTTTTTCTTTTTGTTAAAAATTATTTTTTAGGAGTGCGATTTTTTCTTGTTTTTATGTTATTACTATCATTTATGCTTTTGCCTTTCAAACACATTTTTTTTCTCTCAGCATTGTTCTGTTTTTTTTCTCTCTCTTTTTCTTTTTCTTCTCCTCTTTTTTATTCCTCTTTTGGTCTTTCTCTCTCTCTCCCCCTTCTCTCATTTTCCCCCCCCTCTCTCTTTTTCTTACTCCTCCTTCTCTCTCCTCCTTCTCACTCTT
>JADAQX010000303.1:0-54954 GCA_015476325.1 Cardiosporidium cionae
TCAAACAATTAACTATCTAATAGTGTAGGAAAAATAAGAAGTACGCTATTGATTGGAAGAATCGTGTAGCCGGAGTCGATGGCAAATCCTAGGGATAAAATAGTATTTAAAAACACCCAGGATTACAACCAAAGGAAAATGCATCAACACTAACTATAGCAAAGAATATAATTGTTGACTTCTGCACTCTCATTTCATTCAAGCGAGCAAAATAACTCAGATAGCCGTAGAAAGAAGTCAAAAATGATGTCATGGCTGCATTTAATTGTTGCATAAAAAAAAAGAAGTGATTTTCAACAGTACTAAAAAATTAAGACGCTTTTACAAGCACGAAGCAGCATTTATTGAGACCAACAAAAAGATACGAATAGGATCAACCGCAATGCACACACCACATAAATAGACAACAAAATCTATCACTTTATCAGTAAGCAAGCATTGAAATTTCCACAATTTGGTACGGCACGAACCTACAAGAAGAGTCTAAACATCTGCTGTATCCATAAAAAATTTCGCGTCAACACAGAGCGCGCTGTATGCTCATGCATTCACCTCTCTATTTAAGTAGTTTAACAAAAAAATTCCCGTATATTTCTCTTGCACACCAAGAAGATAGGATGAAAGCAAATGAAAGTGTTGAAAACTATGCTACATCAGAACTGCCTTTATAATCTACTCTTAATAGGAATAGAATATTTCTGGTATTCTTTTAAGCAATTAGGATTCGCTAAAGCAGTAACGTTTCGAACGGGACGATGATGAATAGTATCTCGAATGGCTAATTCAGCAATCTTTCCAGTTTTAGTTCGAGGAATATCCGAAACTTTATAAATTCCATGCGGAACATGACGAGGGGTTGTGTGCGTTCGAATCTGAGATTTTATTTTTTGAATCAATTCCGGTGATAAAAGATCATCTTTTCCTCTAAACAAAACAATAACAGGTAACTCAAAAAACTACGCAGAGGCAGTAAAAGAATGCATTTTGACATTTCTACAATGGCTGAAACATAACCAAAAGCTGGCGCTAACCGTACATAGAGAAATTAGCCACCCTCCTTGAACTAAACCGAGTTTCTCAAAAATTTTAAAAATAGTATCAGCCGGTGCCACACCGCAGGATCACTTGTAGTTACATAGTCAGCAACTACTATGTGAGTTCCATTTGATGTAAATACATTCAATGGAACTAGGAGAGATTTTGAATTTTCTATATACCTCTTTAGGACACGCCTTTGTAAGTATCATCAAAAATGCGATAAAAAATATTACATTTCCGCTTTCTCTCTTAGCTTGTGCACTCTCTTACTTTAAAATAACAAAGAGAAGAATTTGTTCATCCATATCAACGGTACGTCCTACCGCTACAGATTCTGTAATTTCATTTAATTGTTCCACCTGTTTAAAATAAAAGTTTTAGATGAGAGATAGAAATCATTACAATGTGCTGTCATTGAAAATATAATGCTAAACCAAAGGAAAAAACATCAAAAACTATGAAATCGCGTCTAAAAAAATTTAAATTAACGAGAAATAAAGAAACGGAATGCAAAAATTGTTAAAAAAAAAAAACCCACACAATGCAACTATTCAAAAATTATTTTCTGTAAATTCATTAGAATCTATAAAAAAAAAATCCATCAAAATAAATACTCCCTAACTAGAATGTTTAAACTCTATCCATATGCAAATACTTGTCTATAAATTTCAGAGGTGCCAATACGAACACCACCAGGATTTAAAACAGAATCAGATCGTCCATATATAATGATACCGTTATGCTTTGTAATTTCTACTAAATCGCCATGAGCCCATATATTTGGGAATTTATCAAAATAAGCTTTCCTAAAAAATATTTTAGATTGAAAACGATAGAGTGGATACTTATAGAGACGTTATTCATGAAAAGAGAGGGAGAGTAGAGAGAGAAGAGAGAGAAGAGAGAGTGGAGAGAGTAGAGTGAGAAGAGAGAGTAGAGAGAGTGGAGAGAGAAGAGAGAGTAGAGAGAGAAGAGAGAGTGGAGAGAGTAAAGGGAGAAGAGAGAGAAGAGAGAGTAGAGAGAGTAGAGAGAGAAGAGAGAGAAGAGAGAGTAGAGAGAGTAGAGAGAGAAGAGAGAGTAGAGAGAGTAGAGAGAGAAGAGAGAGAAGAGAAATAAATAGAGAAATACGTTTTGAGAAATAGATCCATCCAAAAAGAAGTAAAATGCCTTTTAATTACACAATAATTTTATATATACTCTCATTCTTTTGATAGAGATGTATTTCTATTGCAATGATACGCATATCTCTACACTGTAATATATTTATATATTTTTATAATAGAATACAGAGTAGCATTGTAGAGACCTCAAAAATTCTCTCTTAGGCTTACAGTATTTCTTTTCTCATAGTAAGGAGAAATAATATTTTATATTTTTATATATAAATTTCGCCTTCTCTTCACCTGTATTTATTTCCATCCATATCATTAAAAAATCCAAGAGGTTGAGCAATAAAAGGATCTTTACAGACCAATTCTCCTTTTTCATATCTCAATGCATTTCCATTCTCATCAAAAACATCTACTGCCATTCCTAAACCTTTAGTTTGTAATTCTCCCTTCCAAACAGGAGCCAAAGGATTACCTTAGAAAATAGATGAGGATGAAGAAGAGAAAAATAAAATTCACAAATATTTTATTTCCTTTTAAAGTAGAGTAGAAAAATGTGTTTAGAAAAGTGTGAAGGACGATAAACATGGAGGAGGGAGAGAAAGGAGTAAAAAAATAAAATTAAGATTTATAAAATAAATTAACTTAAAATTGAGATTATAAAATGGAGATGAAACTGTCTGTAAAATGTTTGAAACTATTAAGAAAAACAAAGCAGATGTACCATCAAAATAAGAATTTCTAAAAACAAATTTTAAATGTTTTTCATAACTTTCTAATTCCAAAAAATAGAATGAATTTCTCTATTTATACTACTTATTTCTTCTTCTACTATTCGATAATTCTTACCCAAAAGAAAACAAGAAGCAATATCCGTTCCACCAGAAAGAGATACAAGATGAAGATCTTCTTTAACAGTTGAATAAACGTATTCAAAGCTAAAAAAATATAATGAAAAAGAATTATCCTAGTTTCTAGTATATTGAAAAGTTTTCAATTTTGAAAACTCAAGGGTAGAAATAGTATAAAAAAAATATTACAAAAAAACTGTAAAGAAAATACTATGAAGTAAGAAATGAGAGAGAAAGAGAGAAATGAAAAGAGAGAGAGAGGGAGAGAGAGAGAGAGAAATGAGAAGAGAGAGAGAGAAATGAAAAGAGAGGGAGAGGGAGGGAGAGAAATGAGAGAGAGAGAAATGAGGAGAGAGAAATAGAAAGAGAGAAATGAAAAGAGAGAGAGAGAAATGAGGAGAGAGGGAGAGAGAGAGAGAGGGAGAGAGAAATGAAAAGAGAGAAATAGAAAGAGAGAGAGGGTTTAACTTTGAGAGAAAGAAAAATGAAACTGATAAAGAGGATGGTGTGGATGAGAGAGAGAAAAAGAATATGTTTAAAGTGATATAAAGAGATTTGTATATATTTATGAGTTAAAAATATATACGAGTTATAAACGGGAAGAGAAAAGTATTTTGTACATAAAAAAAGATTAGAAATATAAATTTCCCACCCATATTCTGTCAAAAAAAAAAGAAGAAGTCCATTTTTATGTTTTAAGTTTATAAAAAAAATAACAAAACACTTAATTTATTATAAACTTCGTTTCTTGAATATATTTCTCTCCAAGAGTAAGTATACTTTAGTATTTATTATAGTGTATAGGCATTTCTATTTTATATTTTTATCCTCAAATATTTTATTAATCTATCATTCTTTCTCTCTAAATATTTATTTCATAACTCTTTTACGCCTCTCTCTCTTTCATTCACATTTCTATACAAATGCTTCCTTCTTTTCAGAAAAAAATTTTTCTATAAAACTTACGATTCATGAGAAAGTGGAGATCCCGTAGAAGCTAAAGTTTTCAAAGTAGACAAATCATGCGTTCTGCAAAGAGATGTAAACTTCATAGAAATATTTTAAAAAAAATATACCATTAAATAGTTTTATTTTTTTCATTACATATTTTGAAAAAAATATTTCCTTCTCTGATAGAGAAGCCAATTTTTATTATATTCTATAATGCAATTGTGTTTTTTTCTCTTTCAAGAAAATTTCTTTTCAATAAAAATCTTTTTTATTTAATTTAAAAAGTTTTTTGAATTTTGACATTTTTTTTTCTTTTCATCTAAATTTTTTTTTCCATCCAATTTATGTTTCATCGCTTCTTTCATAGATAAAATTTCTTTCATTCTAAAGTAATAAATAAAAATAAATAATTTTGGTTTACCGTTTTACACACAGAGCCTCCTTCTTTAAAAAATCAATATATTTTGCAGATGTTCCAAAGAATGTACATCCTACAAAATGTTTTTTATAAAACTTATAAAATAAAAAATTTGAAATTGCAAAAAAAAGATTCTATTCATTTCTTTTTCTCTTTAGGAGAGAAAATTTTTTTTTTAAAAAAAAAAAAATTTAAATATCCTTCTCATTCTCCTCTTTCTCTACATTCGAAGAGTTCAAGTTTTTAATCATCACAAAGTTTCATTAAAAAATTAATAAATATATAAAGTTTACCCGTTTCAACTACAAAATCCCACAAAATTAAAGAATTTGGATAAAGTGGATTTCCATCATAGAGAAGAATCGTTGCCTTTGAAGCGAAGGCAGCCACCAACCAATTCCACATCATCCAAGAACCTCAAAATAAAATTTAATATAAACTTTAATTATATATAATTTCTTATATTACAATGCATTATACAAACGAATTCTTAATAATAAAAAAAATAGAATATAATATAATTTACATAAAAATCATTACATGTAGTAAAATAGAACACGCGATCACCAGGATGAATATCCACATCTGAATAATAATATAATTATGAAAAGAAAAAAAATATACTAAAAAATGTATATAATTATAAAAAATAAATATACTAAAAAATGTATATAAAAAATAGTATGTACAGCAAAACCTACGTAATTGATGTTCTTTCATTAATTGTAATAAAATTCCATTTCTATGTATAATGCATTTGGGTAAGCCTGTCGTTCCACTAGAAAAAAGAATAAAAAGAGGAGAATTGAAAGGCATGGGAACAAAAGAAATCGGTTGAGGTAGAAACCTGTAAAAATAAAAAGAATTTATTATAAAAAAAGGGTAAATAATAATAAAAATAGTATAAAAATGATTAAAAAAAAGAAAAATTAGTAAAATAATGTAAAAATAATCATAAAATAATAAAAATACCAAAAAGAACCTACAATAAAAAAGAAAAACTCTACATGAAGTTTATATATTTAAATTTTTTGTATCAGCCTCTCTTATATTAAAAAAAAAAAATAAACTGCATTTTTATTTGCATTTCATCCTTTGTATAAATACAGTGTGTTTTCTCTCTACATACATTCCTACATCTTCCTTTCATCTTATGAAAAAATGTTTCAAATTCTACAGCAAGATATATTTCTCTCCTTTTACAGCCTTCATAAAATAATGGATATCGAAATAAAACTTAATAAAACATCATAAGTTTCTCTCCTCTTATTATTTCAAAAGATTATACTTGGCTGTAAAAGAAGATAATAAAATAATTTTAGAATCTGCATGGCTTTCCATCATTGAAGAATTGGATTCTATATATGGAAGAAAAATCAATCGCTGGACAGAAGGAAGTTGCTGCAGCAATGCCTCTGCCTATTAAAAATTTTAAAACACATGTAAACTATTAAAACATGAAAGAGAGAAATGTGATGATATAAAAAAGAGAGAGAAAAAGAGAGAGAAATGTGATGATATAAAAAAGAGAGAGAAATAAAAAACAAATAAATGAATCTTGAGTATAACATTCACAAAGTAATCTTATGACAGGTTATCAGTCTAAAGTGTTCATAAAAAAATATATAAAATGTGCAATCAATGTATACGCTGTATGCAAGGTTGCAAAAAATTATAAAAGACAAACCCCATTGATCATTTAAAAAATTTTTGGTTTAATAAAATTTCTTCTTTTCTATCCACCTATCTCTCGGTTGATTTTCTCAAATCCGTTTGTAAAACATCTTCAAATTTAAAGAAAACGAGGAGATTAAAAGATAGGAACATTCAAAAGAAATTTTTTAATGTTTTACGAATGTTTTGAGTAAAAAAATGTTTTAAGAATTAAAATAACATTACTTTAGATAAACAATCGATTTTCTTTCCTTTGAAAAGATAATAATCGACAGAAAAGAGAATTTTTGGAGAAATTTGACCAAATCGATCCACTAATCCAAAAACTCCATAATCAGGCGAACACGAAGACCACACACCTTTTCATAAAAAGTATAGAGAGTATCAAATAAATAAGAAAAGAAAACAATTAATAAAAAGAAATTATTACTAAGCATGAAACATGATAAACAGTCTCAAAGATAAAAGCAACACACACACGGAAGCAGAGTGAGAATGCTATTTTAAATAAGAAAAGAAAAAGAAAAAAGAATAAATAAAACAATGAATTTAATATAAGATAGAGTAGAAAAAAAAATTTATAAAGAGAAAGTACAGAAATTTAATCCACAACAAAAAACAAAAGACAGCCAACAAAACATACAAGCAATAATTTTTGAAACACGTAGACATACAAGGGAATATACGTAGATCCAAGAGGAGAAATAGTACTACTAAAACGTGGATTCTAAAGTAAGATACACCCATGCTGCATAGCTTGTAACTTAAAATTACCAAAGCAATCCACACTATGAAATAGAAAAAATTTCAAGCAAAATTACATCTACTGAATGAATACAAAAATAAAATAAAGAAGAACTATACTAGTACCTCCCAAAGCAGTAGTAGCTAACATAGCAACAATGGCTTGAGGTGTATTTGCAACAATTCCAACAACACGGTCACCGGCTGTACAAGAGGGGAAATACGGTGTGAAATTCCCATAAAAAAAGTATGAAAAGAAGACAGGAGAAAGTGGGAGAGATGAAGCAACTCTTTTCCAATTTATAAAGAGAAATGATATACAAAATGATCAAATAGTATTCTTAAAATGTTCAAAAAGCTAAAGACAGAGACATAGAAGAAGGATTTAATGCACAAACCTCTCAAAATAGACGATAATAAGACGAAATTCACTTTTCAAACCTTAAATTCAACATAATGAGGAGAGTGTGCCAAGCTAGAAGCATATGCAAAGTGGCCACAACACAGGTATAAAAAGAAAGAAAGAATTTTGCATAGTGAGGCAAAGAAATCAAATGAAGACTACGTATGTGCAAAGGGGGAATCTTAGTGAAATTCATTCATACGTTGGATTCCTTCAGCCTGTAAAGCTTGAGATAAAACTGACACCTGATCATAGAGTTGTCTGTATGTTAGATGCTGTTTAAATTGATCTTCACACCAGGAGATAATAGCAGAGGAATCATCGTAAAAACTAAAAATAAAATGAGGTAATGCGACGTGCTTAAAAATTTCATCAGTATATTCTGGGTTTAATCTTTGATAGTGTAAAACAGATGCGTTGCGTCCAAAGAGGATTAAACAAAAAATGGCAAAGCGAAGTAGATTTTTTGAAAAGTAAACGGGAGAATTGGAGGCCTAGAAACGAGGAAAGATTATACGCTAGGCTCATACAATACACACATCATTTAGTTTGAATCGTTTATATGTAGAAAGTAAATTCAAAAAAATTAATCACAGAAAAAAGGGGTGTACATACACTAGAATGTTTCCGTTGAAAGTATCGTTCAGCGGATACTCCGTATGCAACACTATTCGAAAATAGTTCACCGTCTATACTAAATGCAAACCAGTAGAAGCATTCTAAAAAATTCTTTTACCGCAATAAATTCTCCGCAAAATTAAAGGATCCTTGCGGAAAAAAAGAGCTTTCAATCATAGTAGGGCCCTTCTGGAATAAAGGTGTACCTTTCGTACCATTTACTACGTCACAGAAATCCCAAATTTCACTCCAAAACTCTGCCGGATTACGAATGGACCAGAGATGTAGGCTTTCAAAAAGATACGAGGATAATGGAGCACTTTTCAAAAGAGTGCCCTTTATAGGAATGCCATCAGCAGCAAATGATTTCTGATTTTTAGAAAGATTTCCCTCTGTGGAATTGCGTCCCTGACGAGTTGCATCGGTACGCTGGTTTGACTTTGAACTCCCAGGAGAAGATGAACTGGATATAACATCGAGGGATTCGCTCGAATGGAAGGGAGGGAGAGGGCCATATTTGTTTTCAATGTGACGAATGAATTTGATGACAAGAGAACGTTGCTTGCGCTCTGGAGAAGCCTCCCACAACGGGTGAACAGAGGAGGGAGTGCACAAATGAAAAAAGCGTGTCTGAAGAGTAGCTTTTGGTTCAGTCATTCTTGGTGATACAAAGCAAGAAAAATCAAACGTTGAGGAACTCGGCCAAATATGGACATTCTTGGCGGAGTTTATGTACCTTGGTATGGAGAATCGAGAAGAAAGGCAATATCTGCGCCAAGCAGTTACAGGCACCACGTGCTGAAACATAGGGAAAAAAGCTGTTAGAAACAAAATAAACTACTAAATAAAGACAAAGCGTGCATGCGATGACAGAGAAAAACGGGAAAGGATGAGGAATTTAAAAGGAAGAGCGAGGTGCACACAGAATTTCGAAAAAAAAGTAGAGAATATGTTCGATTGTCACGTTTTGCTTATGTATACAGAAAACTGCATGAAAATACCTCCTATAAAGTTCATTTCCTCCCTTTATCCAATTCCTTGCTAGAAAAGTTTCAAGGAAATTCAGGCACTAAGGCTCTTTGAATGAAATTGAAAAAGACTTGTGCACGCAGCGCGACTTTTTGAAGGAAACTAACTGCATATTACGGTGCATCACAAAAGTGAATTTTTTTCCAATCTGGCTAATTTACTGTTGTTCCAGCTATATTATTTTCAAAGGGAACAAAGTACATATTTCTATGTTTCAAAGCGTACTATGTACATATTTCTATGTTTCAAAGCGTACTATGTACATATTTCTATGTAACCCTCCTCAATTTTCATTATACGTAGGATACTAAAGAGAATGAATGTGGTCACTCCCACAAGCTGCCTAAATTGTAAATAACATCTTCGGCATACAAACTATGGAATGAATTGATTTGTATTCAACTGACATTATTTCTTGTCCATATTGCTTTGTTTCATTTGCTTATACTAGCTTTTTTCTGTATAGGCTGTTTTTATGGTTGCTGCCGACATATTTTTTCAGCTTAAAGCTAGTTTAAGTTAAGCACTTACTCGAACATTTTCTCCATGCACTCTTCATAAATGCTTTTTGAAAAAATAGCATATATCAGGTGAATATGAATTTTTTCTTTTAAGCGCAAGATCACAAAAATAAATGCCCCCTTTAAACGAAGCAGCGATGACTTATCCACATAATGTTTCAACTACAGATGAAATTACAGTTTTTCCATATTTTTCCGTCTTGAAGATGCGTAAAAATAACGATGATTGGGTGGAGCCTTTTCAAAAATTGTAAAATATCTTTAAATGCACTTTTCTGTAGCTTTATGAACCATTTCCTCTGCAAGCAGGGCCTTTGCATCCAATATAGCATCTTCTGCGATTGTGTGTTTTGCTGAAATGAGTATATTTGTACTATAGAGAATATTGTGGGGAGTTTTTGCTAATTCACAGCTCCAGTGATAGATTAATTTCATCAACAAATAATCTAATTCAGCTTAAATCATGTGGTGTGTGCTTTTCTATGGCAACGCAAAATGTATACTGTCATAATCCATTTGTTTTACTACGCATATCTCTTTTAAATACTCAATGATTTTCTTTCCTGCAATGATATATATAAATATATATATCCATCTAGAATAGAAAAATATAATCCAAATTCCGCAATAATCATGTTCAAATAAAAGAGCAGGAAACATGCATAATACAAATTTGGTTAAATATGATGTTCCTGGTTACTTTTTGGGATTGGACCAACTTCACTAGAACTTATATTCCTTACTATAGATGTATCATGACTGATACACGCAATTTTAGCATTTTAATTTCTATAAAGCATAAGTATGCTCCTTATGAATTGTTTTCAGTGAATATTAACAATAACTGGGAGGACGCATTTTCCAAAATTGATGTGCTAAACATGAAAAAAATGCTATATTCACTTTAAGAAAATTGAAGAAATCGTCTGGATTATATAACAACCCAAGCATTCTTATGAGAGTTTCATTATGGACTTGTTAGCTGTTAGTGGGTACCGTGAAACACGTGGGGTATTCTCCGTGCCACATCTTTTAGAAACATACTTTTTAAGTTTACTCGTGGGTATACACCTTCATTGGATTATCATACATTTTCTCAAACACATTTATGAGCAGGGTGCTATAAAGTGCGCCGTTTTTGAAATAAGTTATAAGTATATTATAAAAAACATTGCTGTTTTTCATATTGATTGTAATGACATTTTCTAGCATCATCCAATAAAAACACTGGTTTCCTTACCCAAGAAAGTAGCATACAAGAGGAGGAATGGTAGTTAAAAGTAAGGTATTTATATTTATTTCTCATATAGCAGTCACCACATAGATTACAGCAATGCTCTATAATTGTTTTTTTAAGTAAAGCTCAGTTTCGAATTTTGCGGAAATAAGGGAAGCCTTTCAACAGTACTGCTTTTTCCGTTACACTTGATATGAAATGAACTCAATTGTTTCAAACAACCAATAATGATCTTTGTACCTTTTTCTGTTTCTTTAAATTTTTTTAAACCATACCTGCAAACTACTGAACAAACTTTCACAGGAAAATTGAAGGTAAGCAAACTTTTTAATTTTTAAGCTAAGAATATCAAATACATGCATTCTCTGAGATCTTGCGCCGGCGCTCCTTTAAGAAATTTACCCTTGTTATGATGCTGGTAGCTTAGTAAAATGCGAAACTAGAGCTTTAATATTTTCCAGTCTGTAATCGGGAGCGCGTGATATTAGTGCTCTCGGGATATTATACGTATAATTGCTCATCTGTTAACACTCCTTCCATAACTTGAACGCTGCAAAAATTTTCATACTATCCTCTGCAATGTAAGTCCACTATTTTCTTAAAAATTTACAGCCTTCCCATACTTTATTCTATTATAGTACAAGTGCTTTTGCTATTCCCAAAAGTTAAGCACTCTTTTTCCTAATCTTGTTTTACAAATTGTTTAGCTTCGAAATACAATGTGATAAATTTAATCTCTCCCTACTTTTTGACTCGTTTGGAACCACCTTTGCAGGCAATCAAAGAATACACGGGCCTCTTTATATGTCAGCATTTATCTTCCTTGTTCTAGTTTCGCTACAAATCTCAAAGTAGCTTAAACAAAAAGTCGATTGCCAGCTACTGAAATTTTAAAAACCATTCCAAATTGTTATTCTGCTAATAAAAATACCAATATATGGTACGTTGATGCATGGGATAGGTAATTAATTGTTTGGTTGAATACTTTTAATTGGAAAAGTTGAAAAATTTCTTATTTAATACTTTTTATTTCCATGTGATACGCGCATCAAAAGAAGAAATATATTTATTAATCAGTGTAAAAATCCTGTGGTCGCTCAAGTTGTAAGTAGGTCAACCTGAGGAAATGTTTTATAAAAGAATTTGCTTTTCAGAAAACCCAATTTCATGTGGTTACAAGAAACCATTATAATATGATACATGTGGTTTGGGGAAGGTATGCGCTACGAAGTCGCTGTGTGTTAACTATGTAAATCGATTTAGCACAAAGTATTGCCCCATTTATTTTATAATTTTAGTACAAAAATCTTTCTTTTTTCAGTAAAAACCAAGATATCCGCAAAATTCATTTGAATTTCATCTTCTACTTGCTATTACAAATGCATTTTAAAGTGTTACACACACAGTATATTTGAGCAGTCAGGTAATGCAAATAGTTCATTTTATTTCTAAATGGTTCATGTTAAAATAGGGCAAAATCATTTGATTAAAAAAAATTCGTAAATTATATTAATTTGCTTTATGTTTCCATGGTTTGGAAATGAGCTGTAAACTTCATTGATATTTTTCTAAGTGGCGTTTGCTCAAAATAAGTGTATACACGTTATGATTTGTTTGTTCCCTTGCCTGTCAGTATTATTGCTCTTCACAAAATTGAATTAATCTTCTCTTAATGGTATGCGATGGCTTTAACTGATAAGAAACATAGGAAAACGTCTTTTCAGAGTGAACAGAGTGTATCAAGAAGTCCAAGTTACAGAAAAACATCCTCTGCAAAGCACGCTAAACCACGTACAAAATCCAAATCAGCGACAGCCAGAGAAACTCAATGCACTGAACTGCGACATAAAGTTCTGCAGTTGTGGAATCCAGTAGACAGATGCAATCAAATTGAACTAGAAGGAAATTTTGCTAGCTGGACTTTTTGCAAAGAGATAAAACCAACGAGCAATACATTCCCAAACTGCGTGATAACGCCTCGCGTCTATTGGAAAACAAGTTCATCACGCGGAAACAGAAGATTATCCTCGATTTCGAGTATTCCTCATTCAACCAGTAGTAATTATATCTTTAGGGAAGATGAGCTAAGTAAGGTTCTTGATATGCTCGCGTTTTGGAGTATATACGTAGTTTTTACTTTTAGTATTGCAAAGTTTACCAGAAGAAGCAAATATTTTCTAGCTTTTTACAATGCTTACAATTTATATTCTCTCCGATATACATAAGAATGCCATTATGCTGAATTATTTAGAAAAAATGCGTAAGGAAAATTCGTGGTTCACTTCTTCCTTGATAAAATGTACACTAGATCACTGCAAATGTGTAACGCTGAATTTTATGCCATTGTGAGCTATCATTACTTCCTTGTAGGAAGGGTATAACCCTTTGCATTTTCAAAACCAATTTCTTCAATTCAACAATTCCCTTTTAACTAATTTATGAAAATGATGCCTTGAACTAGGCCCTAAAGTTTCACTCTAAAATTCTCTCCAGTCGCAATATTTCTGGTTGTAATTTGCAGTGGAACTGGATAGTCGATGGGGTAAATTACAGCCGGAGTATAGTCAAGATGGAGCAAACAACAGACACAATGTGTGTGCAGCCCCCTATAAAACGCTCTATACAAGACCATCTAAATACAAGACAGGGAATGCGTATTCAAATCGCTATCAGTTGCCTACATTAAGTAGGCTTTGCAGTTTACGAGATTATACTTTTTTACAAAAGAGAACATTTTCCTAGCATCTGCTGCAGTAATCATGTTTTATATTCGATGAAAATGTTTCTTTTTAATAATAAAGGAGACTAATGAGATTAAATGGAATGCTTCATTTATTCTCTAAAAATTAGGGACATTATTAGTAGGACTTGAATGGATATAGAAAAACGAATGCCAATTTGAAAGTTGGCTAATAAAACTAACAGGTAACATCTTTTTGTAAAGAAAGTTTTTCAACATAAACACACCAAACCAAGAGTTTTCTTTCATAAATGATTAAGTTATTCCAAAAACAAGCAGTTCTAGTTTCAGCGGAGTGATGTGATGAATCTCTGTTAAAAACGGCTTGTCAAAAAATATCACATGTATTTAAACGATTATGGAATTAAAAGTACGATTAACAATTCAAAAGAACAAAGCACTTTCATTTAGTTTTAGAAATTACATATACTTGAACCGTCATGCTATATTAAAATACTAGAATTATTCTAATCATACAGCAATATTTTCTTGATGCTAAAACAAATAATAATTTTTTTAAGCATCTACCGCACGATTGTAGAGAACGAAGAGTGCATGCTGTTTCAAGCTTCGCCATTGTTTTTAATCTAAACATGAAAAGAACTACCTTTGCTTTATCGCAATGACAGAACAAGACTCGTAATTATCGCAGTAAATTTTCCAAAATCGACAAGACATAAATAAAAAAGAAAATTTTAATTTCCGAAACTGGGACCAGATAAACATAGCACAATGAAAAAAATAACGTGTAGTAAAAAAATCAAACAAAATGTTATTTTACGGTCATACAGCGCGAAAATTATCAAAAATATTGAGAGATAGATATACGTTTCTGGGTCTAAAACACTTTAATTCTTTCGTCACTAAGTATTGGATATAAGCCAACAAGTATCCGAATAAAAAATGAAAGCAAATATTCAAGTCTTTTTTGTAGCTCATATTCCCATGAAAAAATGAACAGATCGGAGTTATTTCAGCTTGCTAAATTGCAGTTCTAAAAAAAATCAAAATTCACATAAACTAAAAATTAGCGAACTTCAACATATGATTATTCTTTTGTAGCAGGAAGTTTTGTAAGATGCTCCGACCTTTTTAATGAGAGTTTGTTGCTAAATATATTCTTTACTTCCTACTCGATTGATGACGCAAGTGAATGCCTATTATATTGTGAAAGCAGAGGTCCATCGCCACCAGCTTTTGAAGTGCCTATTTCTCCCACTCGCTCCGAAGGCACCGGAAAGAATAAGCTGGTGCCGTTTTTTCCAATCGAATTTTTAAGAGGGCGACTTTGTTTCATTGAAAGATCCGAAAATCCTGTATCAGCCCAAATCATAGTTGAAAATGGAGGTTCAGAAGCACAGTCATACCCTCGAAGTGCATCAGGAAACAAGTTTCGATGAGGAACCTCCAAAGTGCCACACCAGCCCTCGTTAGGAGAAGCAACACTTTTGGCTACTTGTATGGCATCGAAAGGTGCTAATTTTGAGACATACAAATTACTCGACCCTTTGAGATTACCGGCGGTAACTCGTGCATTATTTGATCCGTATTGTGGATGTTGAAGCTTTTCATAAGCATATGGAAGCCACGTTAAAGTAGCCTCTTTTGATTCTTTCTTGTCTACATAAGTACCACCTTTTGAAATAGGATTTTCTTCACTTGAAATTGCGTCTGCTACTGGATCTCTCATTATTTCGATTGAATTACATTCTTTAATTTCTTTATCAGAAAACCGATTTAGCGCATTTTCTAAAATCGAGGATTGCCTGGAGGCAAGCAATTTTGTGTTTGTGCCATTTGCTGCATTGTTTGATAATGGAAAAGCACCAGCATTAATTAGTGTAGATCCTAAAGTTTTTGCTTGCATACTTTTTGATTGTCTCTCTAGTGATGAAATATACGACGATGCTGCGGATGCAACATTTTCATTGTTGCAGTTTAAGGGGAAACGCAAATCCATTGCTATATTCGCTGGGTGTTTCGAGTTACTTAAGGATGGTTGTGGCATACCTAAGAAAAAACTTTCGTGGAGAGACAAAGGAATATTTTTCCTATTGCTAGAATCGATCATTTCTTGCAGTTCCGTTTTGTGAAGAGAAGAGAGGCTGTCAAGGCTCTCCCGCTTAGATGTCGGATAGGTGTCTCTTTCTATAGTTGAATCAATGTGTGGAGCATCCCTTGTACCTACCGTAAACGTATTTTCAGAAAACTTTGACGGTGTTATAAGAGTGTCAGTTACAGAATGAAGAGGATTATAGGGCTGTACAATCACAGGCGTATCAAATTGTTCTACCATAGGCTGTGTGGCATCCATCGAAAGACTTAGACTCTCTTTCAAAGATTCTTTCAATGGATAAAACGCATTGGGAGAATCATACACTTTCAAATTCTGTAGTTGGGCAATCTCCACTTCAATTTTTCTGTCAGGACATACGTATAAATTGAACATTCAAAAAACTAACTATAAGCTATGATTTCACATGTATCGGAATAGTTGTCGACCCATACGTGTGGAAATGAAAGATACAAGCAATGAAAACGTAACTTATAATTTTTTCATGTATTAAAAAGTATAATTAAAAAAAGTTAAAATCCGTTGCTTCACACTGCATAGGAAATCCAATTCTTCGAATTCTATTTAACTACATTTTCAAACCGTATTTTCTCTTCAATGTCATCAATATTAGAGCTTCCCAATTCAACACTATCGTGAGTTTCAGGCTGGTCGTGCATTGCCTTAGGCTGTTTCAGTGTAATTAGAGGCGAGAGAAAAGTTTCATTCGTTCGATTTGAAGAAAAAGATAAAAATGGATGTTCTTGCAATTTCTCTGCTGTATTGAAGGTGTTTGAAATATTCTTTACATCTCTTTCATGGCGAGAATCACGCGTTTCAGCAGGGTTGCTCAACCCCGGAGGAGAAGTGGGCGTGGAAAGAAGATACTTAGTTGAAAAATTACTCTCCACTCTCTGTGCAGGTATCGAGGATAGCATCTTAAAAAATAAAAATAATACACGAGACGACGTATACAAACAAGCTAATACTTACCAAACGTATGCACATACATTTTGTAAAGAAAAGATTTTTGTAATAAAAACATAAATTGAATACAGTAAATGCAGGTGTGCCTCCTATCTCTCAGTGAAATAAAAAATGAATCATTTTAGAGCGACAATGCGAAAAGTTTATCCAATAGAAATAAAGCAATTTCGAATCTCTGACATCCCCTTTTGATCAAAAATGCAATAAACTACGTTTTCAATGTATCCATCAAAAAAACTATATAAGAACGTAATACATGTATAGAAGGGAGAGGAGAGCATTGAATTTCGTAGCATTCAAAAAAAATTGAAATATCTCCAAAAACCATAAAATAAAAACACACTAAAAGTAAAAAAAAAAAGAGAGATTTTGTTTTTAATACTAAAAACCTCCACAAAATGTGTACTCTCACAAATGTGGCCACTTACGGAATTTTGCACCGTAGGAGCATTCCATGCCTCTAGAGGGTCACGATATGTATCTTCTACTGAATTCATAAGAAATGAAACTCTATTTTTTGTATATATTGCATTTCTCGAGGGTGCGTGTACATACACCCACAGATAGCCCCTAAAATTTTTTGTAATAAAAGATCAAAAGGAGGAAACAACACATACGAAACGAAATAAAAATAGTGCAAACTTTTTTAAATAGAAAATCTGTTTAAATGAGAGACATCACTATAAAGAAGAATACCATTCTTATTTCTACAAGCCGAGATCAAAATTTCTCAAACACTGCTAATTTGAGCAGGATTTACAACTCCCTTGTGTTCAACTGCAAAGGGATTCTACAAATATTAAAAAAAAATTCACCTCGAAAACAAGACATGTGTGCTGTATCCTGAGGCATTCCTTCCACCTTCACTTCCTCTACTATACTGGCCACTTCCTGCTGCATCTACAGACACAAAAGAGAGTGTGAGACCCACCATCCCAAAATAAGAATCTAAAATTCAAAATTATGAGACTATCCCATTATTCACTTCCACATAAAACAAAATGCTGTTTCTTACTCTAAATTATAGAGAATAAAAAACAGAAAAGTGCAATTTCTGTAATGCATTTTTATTACAATCTCGAAGCTAGTAAGATAGACAGGAGCTCTTCTTACACTGTTTTCAAAACAAACTTTCTACAGCTTAGCCTACGTATTGCTACTCCACATGTACATTCTTCTTTAGAAAAATTAGAGAAAATTTTTTACACACGCTTTGCAGTTCATTCTTGGAGATTTCTCTGTCTTACGTACCTCTTTCTTCCTCTGTTGAACTTCTTCCAACCATTCTCCATCCCATGTAGACGTTAACAAAGAGGGAAGATGTTTTTGAGAAGGCTTAGAGTCTTCACTTTCTTTCTTCTATGAAAAAAAAATTGATTTTGAAATCTCCACTCTATAATAGTTTATAGCCACGCATATGCACGGAGTTAAATTCAAATTTGAAATTTAAAAGAATAAATAATTCACATAGTACAGTAAGTACTACAGTGTTATGTTAAGTTTAATTTTCACTTTTATTATATAATTTGCATTCCTTACGTCAAGAAGAAGATCCGCTGAAATCGCCTAATATAAAGAAAAAGTAGACAAACATATCCATGGAATAAAATATTATCAAATTGTCATTGAAAAACGTGAAAAAACTTCGAAAATCATCAAACAGTATTTCATATTTAAATATCTGCTAAACTAAATGATTTGGATGCATTTTGTATGTCAATTTATACATCGTATTTCTTTTTTATTCTTGCTCCTCATGTATTTCTCGCTTTTTTCCAGTTTATTTAATTTCCCTCTCAACTCTCTCTCTTTTTCTCTCTCTCTCTTTTTCTCTTTTTCTCTCTCTCTCTTATTCTCTCTCTCTCTCTCTCTCTCTCTCTCTCTCTTTTTCTCTTTTTCTCTCTCTCTCTCTCTCTCTCTCTCTCTCTCTCTCTCTCTCTCTCTCTCTCTCTCTCTCTCTCTCTCTCTCTCTCTCTCTCTCTCTCTCTCTCTCTCATTCTCTCTCTCTCTCTCTCTCTTTCTATTCTCTTTCATAGGTCACGCATAGTTCTTCTGGTGCCTTGCAACTTCCATTATCTCATGTATTTAATGTTTTTATAATTAAGAAAAAGTTACGTTTTAATTTAATCTTTGCTTTTTATTTATTCCCAGAATCCTCATCACCTTCTGTTTCGATTCTGACAAAAAAAACGTTTCTTGTAAAGAAGGTAACAAACGTAGAATTTCTGTCTGATTTTTCAATTTTTGATGAATATATTGAGAAGCACTCTTTTCATGAAGATCACGCATCAATTTTTCTCGTTTCCTGAAAATTCATTAAAAACATTTCATATGAATATTTTAAATATTTATTTACATATGACATCCCCTTTCTCTTCTCACATAATTCTCTCTCTCTCCTCTCTTATCTCGTTTTCTTCTCATCGCTTATCTCTCCTCTCTCTCTCTTATCTCGTTTTCTTCTCATCTCCTATCTCTCCTCTCTCTTATCTCTCCTCTCTTATCTCTCCTCTCTCTCCTCTCTCCTCTCTCTCCTCTCTCTTATCTCTCCTCTCTCTCTCTTATCTCTCTCCCCCTCTCTCTTCATAGGCATGAATTTCAATCCTTTCTCAAAAAGAATATAAAATTTTTTTAAAAAATGGATTCTCACAAACTAAAAAAATATGTGAGACTGACTGTGATAAAAGATGAAATTTTTCTTGTTTCTTCTTTTGAAGGAATTCACAACGTTCCAACTCTAAGGCTTTTAAATATATACAAATTAAAAAAAAAAAAAAAAATAGAGGCATAGAAGTAGAAACTCTCTATAAAACAATTTTTTTTTTAAAAATAAATATAAACACATTGCAGTTTTATAATATTTCAGAATATTTTCTTCTTCTTCTTCTTCACCAATTCCTATACTACCATTTACTTACGCAAAACTTTAAATCGAAAAAGTTTAAAACGAATCAAAATTCCTTTTATTTTTTTCCTTCAAATTGTAAAAGAATGAAATCAAGCATCCGTTTAAAAAAAAATAAAACTTATCAAACGCAAAAAATTATAATAAATAAAAAAAGATAAATTAAAAGGAATAAATTTTATTATTATTTTATAAAATTAAAATTTTTCAATTTCTAAAAATAATTATATATTTTCTTTTATTATTCACCGTAAGATTGCTGCGCTTGCGCCGCTTTGAGGCAATCCAACGTAAGTTCATTCATCTGTTTGATCTACAAAAAATGAAAGAAAATTATAAAAAAAAGAGAAAAAGAATGGATAGAATAAATACAAATTATTCTTAAAAAATAGTTTAAAAAAAATATAATATAAATATATAGTTAATTTTTTTTTTTTAATAATAATTTTCTAACATCATCAAGGCCTTTCAAATAAAGGGTTGTCTGCTGCTGCCATTCTTCTTCCAGTTGTTTATTTTTTCTTTGCAATTCTTCTTCTCTTCTTTATAAAAAAAGAAATAAAAATAAAAATATATGAAATTGAAATTTCTTTACATTTGAAAATATATTTCATTTTCAATTTTTTAAAAATTATATTTCCATTAAAAAATTCTTTCTTCGCCTCTAAAAACATAATACCCTGTGAATTATTATTATTATTTAAAATTTTTTTTTTTTTATAAATATACTTTTTTAAATGGACGGTGGATATCGCTGCCTTCTGTTCTTCCCATGCTTTTCTTGTTTCTTCAATTTTTGTACAAAGTGATTGAATATTTCCCAAATAATTCTCTTCAATATCTGAAAAAAAAGAAATAAATTCAAAAAAATCTTCAAAAATTATTTGATGAAACTACAAAATGCTTATATATTTTTTTAAATACTATTCTTTATTCTCTCAATGTTTTATATGCAACTTTATACAATGAATTCTTTCTTCTTTTGGCCTTGTTTTTATCTCTCCATGCATTCACATTTCTTTCTCTCTCATTATCAAATTTTTTTTACTTCACATAATCCCCAAAATATTGCTAATCTTACTTGAAATGGAGGATTCTTTAGAAAATGAAATATCTTCCCATGGGTGTAATGCGTTGGAAATACAAGGAAATTTTGGATAATATCCAACAGGAAGAGGTAGAGAAGGTTGATTTTCTCCCAAAATAAGAGAGGGAGAAGGTGCTGAGGCATCCGTATTCTCCTCCAATGGAGATAAAAGAAGTGTAGAAGAAAATCTAAAGTAAGAAATAATGAAAAAATAAATACGCAGACTTTGAAAGTGAGAAATACTTTTAAAATAATTGAAAATTTATTTTTTTTAAAAAGGGAAAAAAATAATATAAAAGAATGAAGTTTTCGTTTCCTATAAAGAAATTTCTTAAAAAAATTAAATGAGAAGATATTATGGATAGAATGAATTCCATGTTAGCACACAGTAGAGAGTGAAGGAAAAGAAAAAAGTGGCCACTCTAAGTGTAGAGAATGGCTCCATTTAAAATAAAAATAAAATTTTTGGTGAAGCAATAAAGGCATCGTCATATTCTCAATAAAACATGCCTTAGACACTGAAATTGTTAGGTTTTGTAAAATCTTTTATTTCTATAATTTTTTACTTTGATTTTTCATGCTTCCTACCGCCTCTGCAACACTCTCACCTCTCTATAGGATTCCTATTTCGTATATATTTTCCTTCTGATCTCTATTTTTCCCCTGTTTTTCATTTATTTCTCATAGCATCGCATTTTTGTCTCACTTCCTATCTCTCTCATATCCTATCTCTCTCTCTCTCATATCCTATCTCTCTCTCTCTCTCTCATATCCTATCTCTCTCTCTCTCATATCCTATCTCTCTCATATCCTATCTATCTCTCTCTCTCATATCCTATCTCTCTCATATCCTATCTATCTCTCTCTCTCTCATATCCTATCATCTAGTTCATTATCTCAACTCACCGATACATCAAATTCACTACAGTTTCCATAGAAAGTGTGTGGCGTGTGAGAAGAAAACGTTTCAATGCATCATAAGAAGTCAATTTTAAGAGATTATCTCTCAATGTATGAAGAAGAGCAATAAAAGCCAAAAGTAAGAGTTGTGGCTGCTTTGCATGGGTAATCAAATGATCCCAAAGATATAAAAAATCATCGGCTGAAAAAACCTACAGACGTATTTTATATCAGAAAAGAGAAAACATACGAATTAAGACGATGAAAAGAATGTAATTTTTAGTAACACAATGTGTCGTCATTACGTTAAAAAAAGAGAAAGGAAAGTAATCATTTTCTACATTTCTTTTATTTGTTTTTATTCAATCTTCATTTCATCTCTTCTCCTCGCCCGTATCTTTTTATTTCCCTCTCTTCCCTCTTCTCACCCATATCTCTCCTCCACTTCCCTCTCATTTCTCTCCTCCACTTCCCTCTCATTTCATCTCTCCTCTACTTCCCTCTCATTTCATCTCTCCTCTACTTCCCTCTCATTTCATCTCTCCTCTACTTCCCTCTCATTTCTCCTCTTTGCTAAAAAAATGAATTCTCATTTAGATTCTTCTGCTACTCACTGCGTTTAAAATTTTCATCATTCTTTTACAAATAAATACATTTTCTATTTTCATACTTCTGACATAAAAGTACTCAAAAAAGGCCATAAAACAGATAAAGGTTGAACGGATGATGTTTTTGTTGAAGTGATGAGAGAGGCAGTATTTTCTAAAGCTTGCAAATGAAGAAGAAGAGGTTTATCTACTTTCCATAGACCTTCATAGAGTATATGAAGAAGAGAAGAAGGAGGTTGAGTAGTAGAAGAAAACCATGTAGAGCACCAATTTAAAAGAATACTCAAACACAGCTGAAGGAAAAAAAAATATATAGAATTCAAAAAAAAAAAAATGAATATTTAATAAAAAAATAAAAAATAAAAAAATTAATATAAAATAATTCCTCTAAAAATAATATAAAAATAAATTTCCACACATTCTCTGCTGCAAATTTAAAAAAAAGAAAAAGAAAAAAAAGATGAAACTCCACACACAAAAATAAAAATTAAATAAATATTTTACCTCAAAGCAAAAACAGAGATCGCCTCCAAATCGCTCAGCAAACGGCCAAAGCAGTGCTGGCAAAAACGAAAATTGAACCAAAATTGGAGACCAAAAGAGGAGAGCATTGAAGAGGTGTTCAAATGTTTTAAAAATTGCCTCAGAAGAACGTTTAGAAGAATAAAAAAGTTGAATAGAAGAATACTGTGGATGTTTTCCTTTCTCTAAAAGGAAATCAAATGCCTCCATATTTGAAGGCAATTGCAAAAGATAACGATAAATCAAAGCTCTGTATATATCAGGATAAGATCCTTTGCGAAAGAGATAAAATCTGAAAAAATAAAATAAAATGTGAAGAAATGAGAGTGAGAGGGAGGTGAGTGAGGTGAGATGAGAGTGAAAGGAAGTAAGATGAAAGAGGAGAGTGAGAGGAAGTGAGAAGAGTGAGAAGAAGTGAGGTGAGAGAAGAGAATGAGATGAGAGAGGAGAGTAAGAGGAGATGAGAGAGAGAGAGAAATGAGTTGAGAGAGAAGAATGAGAGAAAGTGAGAGGAAGAGGAGGTGAGAGAGACAGAGAGAGAAATGAATTGAGAGAGGAGAGTGAGAGGAGAGTGAGAAGAGTGAGAAGAGAGTGAGAAGAGTGAGAGGAGAGTGAGAAGAGTGAGAGGAGAGTGAGAAGAGTGAGAGGAGAGTGAGAAGAGTGAGAGGAGAGTGAGAAGAGTGAGAGGAGAGTGAGAAATGAGTTGAGAGAGAGAGAGAAATGAGAAGAGTGAGAGTAAGAGGAGATGAGAGAGGAGAGTAAGAGGAGATGAGAGAGGAGAGTAAGAGGAGATGAGAGAGGAGAGTAAGAGGAGATGAGATAGAGTGAGAGGAGAGAGAGTGAGAGGAGAGAGAGTGAGAGGAGAGAGAGTGAGAAAGGAAAGTGAGAGGAGAGTGAGGTGAGAGAGGAGAGTGAGAGGAGAGAGAGGAGAGTGAGATGAGAGAGAAGAGTGAGATGAGATGAGAGAGGAGAGTGAGAGGAGATGAGAGATGAGAGAGGAGAGTGAGAGAAGTGAGGTGAGATGAGAGGGATGAGATGAGAGAAAGAAATAACATGAAAGAATAAAAAGTAATATAGTAAAAAAAGACAAAGAGAGAACAAATAAAATGTATGAAAAACTATAAAAGAAGCAAAAAATAAAGTAAAAATATAAATTTTAAAATAAACAATTACAAAAAAGAAAATAAAAATCAAAACATAGAAGACTGTTACAGTTCTGTACCGTAGAGAAGTAGCATTTAATTTTCTAGACGAAGGTGAAACATTCAACTGAGAATAGAGTGGATGCCAAACATCTCGTTGAATAGTTGGAACAGAACGAAGAAGTGCTGCATCGTCCAACTAAAAAATAATTTGAAAACGTCAATGAAATCGAATAAAATCATAAAGAGATACTACTAAAAATTAAACAATTTTAGTTATAAACACAATGAAAAAATAAAATTTAATCAGAAGGCGTCTATTTAAAAAAGTAAATTCCATGACTCTCTTCCTATATAAAATCAATGAATTTTTACTTTTATATGATTTTCTCCCTTCTTTCATCATATCTTCCTTCAGTCTCACCTTCCTTCCCAAATTTCAACCATTCCATTCCTCTATAGCATCTATTTCTATGTTTTTCTCCCTTTACTCTCACCTTCCTTCACTCTCATCTTCCTTCTCTCCCCCTCTTTCCCTCGCTTTTCCTCTCTCCCTACAAGATGCGGTGGATAAAGCCATCCTGAGGAGGGTGGAAGCAAGCCATCTTGTATGGAAAGAACAAGACTTTGATCAAGACTGGCTTCTTCTTGTAGTTTGTTAAATGATAGACTTGAGGTGTTTTGAGTACAGGCTGTAGATAGGCCTTCATGCATTTTTCCAACATGAGAAGATTTAAGAGAAGGTAAAGCAGAATTTCGTCGTTTCTCTCCTTGGAGAGGCTGTGCGGCCTCTGGTGGTCTCTGTGGGAGTTGTTGCTTCTGAGAAGACATTGCTTGCTTGGGTCCTACATTTCTACTATGAGGAATTTTTGGCTGTACAGAGCGACGTGTGACAGAGAGAGGAGGCAAAGCAGATGGTCTCCGCCGTCGCTCCTGCGAGGAGAGAGACGCTGCCGTGACAGAAGAAGAACGCACAGGAGGAGCAGAGCGATTATTACGGAGAGAATAGGAAGAGGGGAGAACCGCCAAAGTCACAGGGGGGGGAGAGGCATCGACAGGGTGTACCTACAGAGTAGTATACAGGCGATGTGAGAGTGGAGAGAGTGTGAGGAATGGAGAGAATGTGGAGAGAATGTGTAGGGAATGGAGAGAATGTGTAGGGAATGGAGAGAATGTGGAGAGAGTGTGGGAAATGGAGAGAGTGTGGGAAATGGAGAGAGTGTGAGGAATGGAGAGTGTGGAGAGAATGTGTAGGGAATGGAGAGAATGTGGAGAGAGTGTGAGGAATGGAGAGTGTGGGGAATGGAGAGAGTAAAAGAGAAAACACAGAGAGGGGAAGAAAAAAAAAATAAATAAAAGATTTAAAAACGAAATAAAGAGTTAAAACAATACAAAATAGAAATATGTATACATACAAGACAAACTATGAACAGAAACATTTTTAATTTGAAAAAACAGAGATACAAAAAAACCTAAAAATAGAGTACGTAGTATCCTTCATGAAATATGTAACAAAGAAATAGATTTATGGAAATATAACTCTAAACTTCCCACTGACAGTATGAGCAAATGAGAAATCAACTACCTTTCGTATGGAAAACGGAGACTCCTTGTGCTTAGAGATTTCTTCTAAAAATAATTTAAAAAATGTTATGAATCCGTAAATTTGTTTTAAAAAAATGTTAGAATGTACTTCTTACAAAAATTTAATTGTTTCGTATTAATTCGCTTTAATTAAATTCCAAGATGGAAATAAATTTCTTATCGTGGAAATCAAAGATCTCCCAGGTTTAATCGATCGCTTCTTCAATCTTTTTTTCCCACAATTTTTTTTCAAGCTATCTAAACTTATTTTATCTTATGCTATTTTTTCTCATCTATAATAGCTTCTAGTCTACCTCATCCCTCCCTCTTCCCTCTCTCTACTCTCTCATTTTTCTCTCTCTCTTTTCTTCTCTCTCTCTCTCAACTCTCTCCCACCTTTCAAAATATTTTTTGAAGAATTTTCAACAGAAATTGAATTTTCGCTTCTTGCAATTGAGCGGCTTTTCAATTTTTGAACAATTTCTTCAGGAGTATCTCCTCGTTGTTGACGAATTTGACACTATCAAAATATATTTCGAAAAAAAGGAAAGAATATCTACACCTATTTCTAAAGAATAAAAAAAAAAATTTTTAATTTAATTTTATAAAAATGTATTTTATTTAAATACAAATATTCTTCTTGTAAACTTTACCTGACGACGTTCAAAATTCATTGAAGCAGCGATATCTCGAATTTGACAGCTTCCATTGGATACAACATAAAATAGATATCTATTTTAAAAAAAAATATATAAAATAAATAAAAAAATATAATATTAAGAATGCGATATAAATAAAAAATAAAAATGTATTATACCACATATTCCCATCACTTACGTGCATTTAGGATCCACAGTAAAATGAATAATAGAAGCATTTTCTAATTGAAAATCCAAAAGAATATCTAAAGTTTTCAAACGAAGTACCTAAAAGCATAGAAAAAAAAAGAAAAAATAAAAAATAAAAAAAAATAAAAAAATAAAATAATAATAAAATAAAAATAAAAAATAATAAAAAATAATAAAAAAAGAAAAAAAAGAAAAAAAAAAGAAAATAATAAAAAAAAAATTAAAAAAAAATTACATCTACTGTACCTGTAAATGACCATCTTCTAACAAAAGAAAGGCAATACTGAGAGATCTTCCATTCCATCGTAATGTTTGAATACTCACAGAGAGAACACGACATTCCGGCTGAGCAAAATGTAAGAGAGAGTGGGCAGGCATAGAATAGATGAGGCAAATCCCTCCTAAGCGTTGTTTGGCTTGATATCCCGTAGAAATGAGATATTTATCATTAAAAGCCACTCTGAAAGTATAAAAAAAAAAGAAGATAAATTGGAGTGAGAAAAAGTGTAGTGGAGAGTGAGATATGTGTGGAAAAAAAAAATGACGAGTACAATGTTAAAAAAAAAATGATAAACTATGAAAAATAGAGAATAAAACGTATGAAAATGAATTTTTTTTTTCAAAGAGAATGCAATCCCACAAATAACTCTATACACTATAACAGTATAACTTGGTCAATGGAGCAGAAATTTCCTTCTTTGCTAGTTGATCTTCATCCACCAATCCTAAATCTTTAGGATGAAGCTGTCATATAAAATATATATGAATTATGTGTATATGAATTATACGCATAGAAAAATTCTTTTATTTTTTATAAAAACATACCTTCTTATTAACTCTCACTATTCGATTCAAAATTACAAAAAAAAAAAACCATTCTTTCCTATCTCTCCTTCAAAATAAAAATCTCTCTATATTTTCTATAAATATCACTCTATAATTGTAATTTCTTTTTTATATATACAAATTTTCTCTCTACACATCCATGGCCTCTACCTTTAAAAAGAAGGAAAATTTCTGTAAATTTTTTTTACACACAAATATAAATCACACCTATGAAAGTATGCGCAGTCTTTTCAAAAAATAAGTTTGAAACTCTTCCTTCTGTACTTCTTTACCTCACGTAGTAACTTTCCCTCGTCTGTTGTCCAAATAGAAATACGAGAATTTGTATACAATGCAGCAATAGCTTCTCCAGAAGCATTAAAACAAATACATTGAATAGGAGAAGAAGTACTACGAAGTCTTCGTTTGATAGACCAATCTTTAACATTCCAAAGGATAGCACACTCACAACTAGCACTCAAGGCTACACTGAAGAATAATTTTTATAAAACATTTAGAGAGTTGAGAGAGAGTTGAGAAAGAGTTGAGAGAGAGAGAGATAGGAGAGAGAGAGAGTAGAGAGAGAGAGAAAGAGAGAGTTGAGAGAGAGTTGAGAGAGTAGAGAGAGAGAGAAAGAGAGAGAAGAGAGAGTAGAGACAGTAGAGAGAGAGAAAGAAAGATTTATAAAAAAAACTTTTTACAGTTATAAAAAAAAAGAGGATATAATAGACTCTATTCCATTTTATATACTAGACTATAAAACTATTTATAAAAAAAAAAAATTATATATAGAAAGCCTAGTAGAAATAAATAGAGAGTATGTCAGACTATTAAAAACAAAATAGATAAAAGAAACGTTAAACTTCATAAAAAACAAAGTATTTTATATTATTTTTAACAAAAATCTTATGAAATACACATTATAAATCCATATAAAAGTATATGCAGCCATGAATGAAATTGTATACATTCTTTTAAGATTTTCAAAAAGTTATTCTTCTTCATGCATTTTCAATTTAAAAAAAATAATCAAAATCCTTCGTATTTATAGATTTCTACAGTCTCTTCCTTCTATTTTATTTTCTTTATTTTTTATTTTCAAAATTAAACTTTACTATTTTCAAATAGAGTGTTTCTCACAAAAATTATATAATTTTCTTATTTATGTTATTTATAAACTCTATTAGTATTACCCAAAAGTAGCATCAAGAAATAAAACAGGGCCAGCATGACTTTGCAATGTGGCTACATTAGATTGCATTTCTATAATAAATAAAAATATTAAAAATATATATATAAAGAAAAAATAAAATAAAATATCCATACAGCCGTATTCTCTTTCCTTCTGTAAATTTCTCTCTCCTCTTTAGTAAAGAATAAAACCTTGTGTTTAGAAAAACTCAAAGAATTCCTTACGAATGCTATAAACTTCAATTCGTTTGAAGGAGGCAATCATCAATTCAATTTCTGTTGTTTTTGTAAAAGCCAAGGCAGTGACTGTCTTTTGAGCACACGAAATTTCACTATAACTAAAGAGTTGGAAAAAAAAAAAATTTTAATAAAAAAAAATATATATACTTATATAAAGTATAGTTTTGATGTCTCAATTTCACATAATCTGGATTTCTAAATTTTTATAGAAAATACAGTTTTGATGTCTCAATTTCATAAAATAAATCTCCCTTCTCGCGTTGAAAAATATTCTTGAGTATAAAAATAGGGATGAAAAACACGGATTTTTCTGCTTTAAAAAAAAAAAGAAGATTAAACTTCCTCCTCTAATGGAATTTATTTTTCCTCACTCTCTCTCTCTCTTTATCAATTTTTTCAGCATTACTCTATGTGAAACAGTACAGTAAAATATATAAGAATTTCTACTCTCACCGATTATCTCCAATAAAAAGAAGAAATACATGACCCCGTGTATCAGCTAAAGCTGCAATTTTTCCATCTTCATTGAAGGAAACACATACAAATTGATAGGGAGACATACTCCCAACATGAGGCCGTTTTCCATTTACAAAGGCTGTTAACAGACCATCTTTACCTAAAGTATATAATACCAAAATAACAAAATGAATAGAAATCAAGGTAAAAGACAATCCAAAAAAAAAAAATATATATAGATCTGTAGGTACTAAACTATGTATATAAAAAATTTCATCCACAAGAAACTATTCATTGGAATAAAACCAAAGAGAGACTACACGCCAGTATACTCCATTTTTTTTTATATTAGAAATATAACTCATAGAATTCGCCTCTCTGTACTTCTAATAAAGGAAAAAGATTGCCTGCGCGGAGTGTACGTACACTGCGACCCTTCACTCAAAAATAGCTTAGAGGAGTAAATTGAGTAGATAAATTTCCACTCTTTTTGCTACTTGATTCTATCTCTCACACACAGTATTCCTCTCTTTATCATTAAGAACACACCGCTATCTTCTATTCATAGCAAAATGATAAATATCTGTTAAGTCTATACAATACAGCCCACAGAGGCTCACAAAAACTTACTCATCGTGGGCTTACTCTCCCACAAACGCCCATGGCGAACATTGAGCGTTTGCTCCTTTTCCATGTTTATATATGCCTGTGATATATCACAAAATCAATTAAAGATATCAAAAATATTTCAACGGATGATACGACTGGTTTGAAAAAATTAGGATAAAAATGCTACTCAATGTGGAGAAAATGCTTTTGTATAAAAATGTGTTTAAGAATAGAGGGAGAGAGAGGAAAAAAAAGTACTATATTTGCCTTGAGAAAGAGGGAAAGAAATGCATATCTAAAGATAAATGTATGAGATATTCGAGAAAAAGAAAACACGTAAAAATTGTGCAAAATGATAAAAATTCCATTTGATGCTACTGCTATCAAAGCAGAAATATAAACTTTAAAATATATTCAACGATGAGATATTAAATAGGAATAAAACCGTTTTCACTGTACATGATACGACTCTAATATTTCTAAAAAGCTTTTAGCCTCTGCATTCTATTTTGGAAAAATAGTTTGAATTTTTTCAAGGAAAACTTTGCTATTTTGATAATTTATAGTAGCAAAATAATAATCATCTTTCATCTATTAAAATTTTATTATAATACACTCTATAAAAAAAGAAAAGCGAATAGAGAAACCAATGAAATACAACACGAATTACTATGGAAAAATAATCGTAGAAATTGCACGTACAGAGGATATACATTCAATTGTTATCTCTACATCATGAACAAGCAAACAAACGCTCGCTTAAAATCTGTTAGACAAAACATAAAACAAGAAAAATGAAAACAACTTATAAATCTAAAAAAAACATAATTAATAGTCCAACGCTAAGGTTGTGCTCAGGATAAAGCTCTCCCGTCAGGAGGTAGATTTTATCATGTACAACTAAAAATAAGAATTAAAATTTCTTACACATGCATGCAATACATTAGAGTGTTTTATGATGTGTAAATCTGCTAGTTCGTCAACACGGTTTCATACTCTACATGGTCAAGAGGATAAAACAAGGTGGAATTTATCATGAAAAGCGATGGAATTTAGAAGATCATGCATGGTTAGATTATGCTGATTTAAAATAAAATTTTACTGTATTGCCTATATGAAATTGCTCACGATTTCGCATTAGCTCTGTGAGATTCTCTCAATCTGCAAGGCGTAGCGACTCTGTTTAGAGATAGCCGCTTTTCTATTAAAATAATAAAAACAGTGCATTCTAAAACACTCTTGATCTTACCGTTCATTGCTTTCTGCAAGAATACGGCATTTATATTTTATTTAGGTAGCCAAAACGCACTGCAAATAATTGAGTTCAGTGTTGCACAGTGGGCTCAGCAGAAAAGGTCCTGCCTTTAGTACTAAGGGAGATCAAAATAGTTTACCAAAGAATCTTATTAAACAACCAAATAGAAAAATGGAGTTTTTTTCGTTAAAAGCTACAAATTAGTGGGAGCATAACTCCTGTGGACTAAAGCAAAGTAGTCAACTGTAAGTACACAGTTATCTAAATACTGGAAAGGGCTAAGATTATGGAAGAGTTCCCGTAAACAAGGAGCAGACACCGAAATTCATATAATTCTCTGACATGCGATTGGTGTATGCTCTCAGAAAAAAATCGAGAGAGGGAAGTTGAACTTACCTATAGAGAAGACACACCCTGCTGACGCACATACAAATTCGTATAACCGTATATTCAAAAGCTATTCATCCACTTGGCTCTCGCTTTGGGTTGGTTGCAGCCACGAAGAATACTCTGCAGCCTTATATACCGTTTTGATAAAAGCGAGGATAGAAAAGGAAAAAATCGTTGAAAGGTGAAGGATTTGGTATTGCGAGGAGATTGCAAAGACAAAACATACCGTGTCTGCTCCGCACTACACGGAGACGGCTCAGTGTTCAATGAGTGCAATACATGTCTAGAGACGGATATGTGTGCGTGCGGTGCGTCCCAGTGGGAGGTTGCAGCGCTCAGTATATTTCAGCTCTATTTTAAAGATGTGATAGATGATACCGAAACGCAAAGGGAAACAAGGAAAACTATCATGCTTCTCTATTGTGATTATGGAAAAGTGTATTTTGTACAGCACAAACCGGCTAGCGCACTTTTTTGTAGTTTCCATTTTATTCGTAAGACTTAAATTGCTCTGCTTTTACGAATCAAATAACTGATATGTTTCTTCCTATGGATGCAAGAGTGGAACTCACTTTAAAACGTAATATGGTTATGTTCCGTACTTGCTTCTTTAACAGCAACTCAAAAACGTTTCCATTTGAAAAGATTTGAATATAAAAACCGATTCAATTAATGGAGCGTTGCACCTTTTATCGGTTTGATTAAATACAATACACGTTATGCTACAGTTATATCTCTGCATGATTTTAAAATTCTTGCCATTTTTTGAGCAGGCTGATTTTTAACTAGAAAAATATTTTTTGGTAATGTACTCGTAACAAAAAAGTAGAGATAATCAAAAATTAAGTCAAATTCACTCTGTTTTTGTTTAATTTTAAGCATAATAAAGAGTTTCTCGAATGAGGCAACGTTCTGTCTGTATAAATGTCTGCAGCGTTTAGGATTTTATTTTCTCTTTCCAAATGAGAATTTGCAACAGGAATATGCCAAACCGGACTTTGTGCAGAGAATTCATTAAAGAAACCCCCTTTTGCAATGCCGGTTGTCTGCATTTCAAAATAATTGCGATTAGGGAACAGCAGCCGTAACTTTGGAACTCCACGAAAACACTTAGCGAGGAATCTATCTACATCATATAACGATGTAAAAAACTTTCTATTTGCCGTTGCAGGATCTAAAGTGAAATGAAACCGTATAAGTGAAGACTTCTGCCACCGCAGAAATGCCATCGGCTCACTTGAAGCTAAATGATGATCTCTGAGTAGATCATTTGTCACCACATACACTGGTGGCTTTTCGCTCTTATTTCGCAATTGTTCAATGATATAATTTACATCATCACCGGTACGCAGGAACCTTTCTCTGAAAGCATCCAGTTCTATGTCTTGTGTAATTGAAGTGAACAAAGTGTAGTGATCATCATGTGATCCATAGTCACAAATGAAAAGGCATTTTTCATTGAGCCAGCGTTTCATTAATTGCTTTTCAAAAATTGATAGCTCAGTAGTTCTTATAAGCTCCAAACCTCCAGATTTCCCAGATTCTGTACCTTTCGATCTATTGGGAATGTGATTATTTTGATAGTAATATGATCGCGGTAAAATGATAAGTGGAACCTCACCGTACATTCTCAATGTCTGAAGAGCAAGCTCGACCTGTAAATAGCTGAAATGACCATTATCTTTATTTTGGCCTTCGTATCCGACATTTGCTGCATCTATGATGGTAGTGAAGCCATGAAATGTAGTGTTAGTAGCGTTCCTTAGGCTTTTGATGAAACTGAGGGGCTTTTGTAAACGAAATAAATCGCGGGGATTTTTTATAGCAACCATTTTGAGAATTCCAAGACGAAGGAGCCGTTTGTCAGCGTCTGACAGTATACCGCGGCGTAAATTTTTCTTGCATGATAGGCAATGGGCAAAGCCATAGTCCAAGCGGGGAGTAGATAGGAGAAAATCGGATTCCTTAGTTGCAAGAAGTGACGAATTCCATAAGCTTCGATTTTCTCTTTGACAGCTGTTCTTACTGCCACTATTTTCTGAAAGATGAAGTAAGCCATTTCTTTGCAACATCAAATTTCCCATTATAGTATCTCTTTTGTTGCTAAAGCTGAAGCTACACTCTTCCATAAAATTGACAATTTCTGCCTCTAACAAAGTAAAGCAACCACTTTTGCTCATCGTTTCAATATCCCGTGCTAAACTTTCTGGAAAAGATGCAATCCCAGTAGAAAATAGCGATAATGCAATTTGCAAATAGTGTGTTACATCTTCCATCAAATTAGCTATTTCTATACTATTAGCAGTACCCTTAACTAACGAAATACTCGCTTTCCAAGATACAAACAATGCATACCATAGTAGTGTGGCCATGTATTTCAAAGGAAGAAATAACCCTTCACGTTCTTTCCATTGTACAATATAGAGAAGAAGCTGAACACTCATCCTTACCCCTTGGATATCTTCAGAATCTATATAAAGTTTCCTAGCAAGGATATCATGGCTCCGCACTATGATGCTCATCATAAGAGGAGCAAACGTGCGATGCTTTGGAAATAGCCCATTTTTTTGCATTAATTCTACTGTTATAAATGCATCCTTAATCATTCCAAAAGATGCGTATGTACACACTAACGATGAGAAAGATGATTCTTGTAAACTTAACTTATTTGCTTCCATTAATCTCAAAAGTTCTTTCACGGCCGAAAAATTTCCATTTCGAATAGCAAGATTGAGTACACCCGCTGCAAGGTTTGTTGCTTGAAGTAGTAAATTTAGATGCTGCGGTAAGATAGTATCGATTGGCAAGCCAAAACCGAAGCGTGGGTGGTTCTCACACAAATAAATTCGCAAATATGCAAGGGCCTCGTTTAGATTTCCCATCTTTATATGAATTCCAATATGCCTCCGTAAATACTGTTTCCAGGCTTTGGTAGTCATTGAAGGATGCTGCATAGCAACAATTCTAGAATTTTCTAAAATCTTTTTCTCAAGATCGTTAGAAAGGGTAGTTTCAGTGCTATTATTTCTGTTTTCTCTATTTTCAAGCAACGCATTAGGGGGCACAACAGGAAGCGATGATTTGTGTGAGCCAGCAATCAATATTGTTTCATCCAATGAAGACAGAGCTTTCCTGCTTTGATTTAATTCGAGTGATTCACAGTAAGCTCCATTGAAATCTTCAGCATGGATTTTAGAAATATTGCGAAAAAAGCTATACAAAAGTGACTCAGTTCGGTATGCCTCTAAAACCTGTTCGTCGTATTCAATCAGATGAAATGCAGCCTCTTTAGAAGGTATCGCGGTTCTACTACATAGAGTGGATAGCATTAAATTAGGTTTTACTACAACTTTGGAGTGCCACTCATCGAAGCTCTTCAGAGTTGATGCAATAAAATTGTTACCAACTGTAGTATTAGCATAAATTTTTCCTTGAAAGTTCTTTGAAAATTGATAAGGCGTAAGGTTGCAATGATGCTTTGTATTCAATGCTGGAGATGCAGAGACAAAACAAACTTGGACTCGCAGCACTTCAGTCTTTCTTTTGAATCTAAGCGGCCCTCTTAGAAAATTAGAAGATGGCTTTAAACAATGTATTACCTGCTGTTCCCAGTTATACAATGGAAGCGGACGGGCGTATCTATGTGAAGGAAAGTGCATCAACGAAGAGACCGCAGTAACTTCGGTAGCAGCGAAATAAAGGGGTTGCTGATTCAAAAGTGGGGGAACCAACGAGAGCACATTCCAATATGCCAATATACAGTAATAGAAGATGAAAGGAAGATTAGCAATGCATATGCTCCATGGCGGCCACATCTTCCTAATGGCCTAATGACGGCCAAATTGGAAATTTCTAGCGAAGGATCGCTTAGAGTTATTCAAAAGGCATGTTTCTATAAAAAATGAAGAATCAAAAAAGTGGTTAAGAAAATAGGGGAAGCGTAAATGTTTTCTGATTGCCATCACCATTGTGCACCTAGTAACTAAGGTAAATACTCGCTTGATAAATATACATTTCAAAGTGTGAGCAATTACTCTTCAGTCAGAACTCTAACATTTCAAGCAAAGAAAGCAGGGCACAACTTTCGAAAAATATATAAACCAGCTCCCGTGATTGAGTATTATATTGTTAGAAAAAAATACCTTCGAAATGACAGAACATCCGACTATCTGCTACTGTTCCAAGGGTGGGACACATTTTCTGTAAACGGTTCAAAACTCTTAGAACTTTCATAGCACTCAAGATTATCCTTCAAACTGGAATACACCTCATTTAGTAGTACATGACCGCGCAATTAAAATCGCTACCGCTATGCTCTACTGATACAGGAGAGCTATTTACTCAGCAATGATGCCTATTTATATTCCAAATATATAGAACCGTTGTGCTCTGTCATCATTTTCGAGTTGCTGAATGCAAAAGAGGCCCTGCAAGTCTAGAAAATAAATACACAAGAACAACACATTCACGGTATCAAAAGTATTGAACGACTTTTGCTCAATAGTACAAGATGCATGCAGCAATAATTTTCCTATGAAGTTGATGTAGTTGTATACAGAACGTTCAAGTCCAACGATGAGTGTGTTGTATAGTCATTGCCGAATTGGGTGCAGGATTACACCAGTATGAGGTGCTCGATGTGACGAGCGAAAAGTTTCCGCTTCCTGCAGTAGTTCTAAGGATGGGTTAAATCATGTTCAAAACACTGCTACATGACTTGATTAAGACAAAAAGCAATATTGAAGTCACTCGCAAGACAACACATCAGTATATCCACGAGGATACAACGAAAATCATTTATCCACAAGATAGGAAAATAAAAATTGAGTACGACGGAGTTTTATGCGATAATGCAAGACTTAATTCGGCAGCAATAAAAGAGAGGAAATTGTCCGATGTTGCAGCAGTGTGAGAAATGCAACATTAGTTTCTACTAGTCTTAAAATGAGTGTGTGTAGAAAGAAAACAGCAGAAAAATTCGTTGAAGAAGAATCATCCAAATAGCTTCGATGCTCTTTCCCAATAATTGTTAACTGCTGATTGACGTCATGGCTGGCCTCAGTAGCAATTGCTTTCTCTCTGATAACATTTCAAAATATGTCTGAACTAGGATTAATGTGCAGATTTGAACTGCTGGTTTCTGTTCGTATGATACAATAGTGCTTTCTACCACAGGAGCGTTTACGTTTTGTTCTTATCGTACCTAACTGGCCACCGTTTGTGAACGTTGGTGCTCAAAATCTCCATGGCAAATTTAATCTCTCTGAACAAACTCGCTGTTTTTTGTTAGTTGATTTAGCCAATAGAGTATATTCAGTCATAGTGATTCTGGTATGCTAACTATGAAATCTTCAACACAGCAATTTATTCATTCTTTCAACGCAACATCATGGCTCTTTGTTTCTTTCTTTAAGGCAAAAATAAATTTTCTAATTGCAGTCAAGGCGTTCTAGGCAAAAAATTACAACGGAAAAACTAACGAACAACTTTTAAGTACAAGCTATGATTATAAGGATAAAAAGCAATAAAAGTAACCAATTTTTACTTCAGAATGGGAATAATTTTGTTGGACGATTAATTTGGCACAGCTACCTTGATTTCCATCATAATAGTAAACAGTATTTAATAAACACTCTTTGAACTTTCAGTCATCTCCAGCTCAACAGCAATCAAAAACTCTGTAAACATAACAATATTTTTCATACAAATAGAAAGAAAAATTCTAATGGCTGACTACGTTTTCTTTCATGTTTCTGTAATTAACTCCTATTTTAATCCTGTGATTTTTATGTCAGCAATTTATCAGTCATGAAAAAACCGCTCCATGATTTACTATTTTCTATAATTAGTTTGATATTTTATGTCAAAAATCATTAATAGCTTTTAAAATTTGAGAGACTAGATTTGTAGTTGTAAAAGTGCCTTGCTTTTTCTACTTATCCACTTAGGGTTTGGTCTTCTACAAAAACAGGATAAGAAAGAAAACTTTAATAGCTCGTAGATCTATTGAGTGGCCTTGCTAACTAAATCTTGAAACTTAAACGCATCTATAATCCTCGCTGAATACTCTGCTATAGTTTCCCCTTTTTCCTCTTCTTTCCACTGTTGTGAAAATCAGCATACAGATTGGAAAAGCGTTCATAATCCTGCCTTCCCCTTGATCCTATCGTATTTGGTAGCATAGTAAGGTTTAATGGTTAGGATTCAATCGTCAATACAAAAGCATTCTTCTGTTCCTCAATCTCAACAGACAAAAATTCGAGAGTATTATCATTTCCTCTACTACTCTAAGTCGCAGCACGCTTTCACATCCATTGCCTTACTAAACATTGCATAAGGGGAAGCGTATACCACATACATTTTTTCTTTCCGGTATACTTTAGGATGAATAGGAAGTAACAACCAAAGTAGTGACATTTCTATCTAGATAAATAAGAAACTAACTACAAAACAGCATTTATCATTATTATTTAAAGATCAACAATAAGTTTATTTCAATCATTCTGGAATGTTATATCCTAAAGCTGTATACGCTTACGAGCAGATTGGAGTAAGGATCATGTCGTGTAAATTGTCTACGCTTAAATGCACAGCTCTAGGTATCCATGTGTAAATCCTGTAAGCAAGTGTCCCGCTACGTAATCACGCATTGTGTTGTTGCAATGTCACACTGATTTCTGAAGACGAGGTAAATTTTACTCTGCCAATCAGCTATAATTTCCGTTTGCGTTTGATTAATTATGCATTTCTAAGAGTATTTATTTGTTGCAAGAGTAAGTAAAACTCTGCTTAATGAACGAATTCTATTTAAAACCAATAATGATTGATTAATCTGTATGCTTGATAGCATACTAGGAGGGGAGGTAACTGTTGTGTTATGCGAGAGGAAAAGGGTTATTCAAGTTCATTTCATGCATACAAATAAAATATCATTGCCTACATCAGTACATAGACATATACGCTTAACTTTATACTATGAATCGTAAAGGGAAAGTAAATGCATCTTTACTGTTAAATGTAAAATATATTCAAGGGGGATATAAAATGAAGAAGTGATTTGACTCAGCTTGCACCTATTGGACTTGAATTTTTTACTTTAAATGCTTACTGACGTGGTGTGAGTCCTTTAGTTGAGTAGTGTATGTAAATAATAAATATACGATTATGGTGATTATATCGCAGTACGATTCAATCTGTCATAATTAAATTGTCATAAATTTGTTTTCTTTTGTTTTGCTAGTTCTGACACCGGAAGAATTGGCTGTAAAATTTAATAATTTTCATGAACTCACTCCAGGCAAAGTTCAGAATAATGTTAAAATTAGGAGTGTATCCACAAATTGGAAAAGTTTAATAATCACTCATAATTGCTCAATCAAAAGAAGATAAATCGGTTGAATTTACAAAAGTAAGGTTTACTTTCTAAACAAAGAATGACGGGTGAGGGTGAAACATCCAGTCAGTTTTTGAAAAAGAAAGTATACTGCGAAAGGAATTTTGATTTTTTACCAATCGCTTTGAAGTTATTACAGCAGTTCTGCTATTTGCACAAGGAGTAGAAGTGCTTTGCTTTCTCTTGTGCTTCCTTTATCCGTTCAGTCTTCATTACGTAGTTCGAAACGCTAGCGTAACAACAGTGAATCGAGGAACTGTATTTCCCTTACGCGGAGAGAGCGCACCCTAAGAAGGAGATGTCGAAACAATAGCGCACTATAAAAAAGAGACATTTTAACTCCCCCACCTTTAATATATGCCGCGTAACAGTTCCAATAATTGCACGAAAAGCCTGTTGAATAGCGAGGTAAAACGGAACAATTTCAGCCTCTGTCAAAAAGAGTAGTCCTAGTGCCAGAAAGTTTCCGATTGCTCTTTTTGAACTCTGCAGTTGCTTTGCTGCAAATTTTCAATTCAAAATCGTGACCTTTCGCTTTCTCTATTTATACGTTTTTCTTTGTTAATTTGATCACATCTTTCGCCCCGGGGTATTTTTATTCTGACCGTAAAGCGTAACTCCCCTGGCAAAACTGAAGTCGCTTCAGGAATCAGAAAAATCGTATGATCTTTGTGTGAATGTATGTACATGACCGTCTCTAACATGTTTCAACATTTAGGAACGTAGTCCTATTTTCTCTTTGATAGGAAACTATTTTCTTGCGCCTAAGATAATTCGCAGAGTGACGTCCTATGAATTGAATATACCACAGTCGAAATTTTGCTTTGCCTGTTCCTTCTGGAAGGGGGTGATTCCGATGTGTTTTATTTTTGTGATTGAAAAGAACGTGCTTACACAGTTTTCGTGGAATATTTCAAGGTAGTCTTTCAGCATACCTCTACCGCTTTATAACCTGTGGCTTTCCTTCTTGCTTAGAAGGCTTAGATGTAGTAATAATTTCAATATTTTATTCTTACGTGTTCCTATGTAGTTTGTATTTTTTCGTCTATGAGTATTGCTGATGTGGTTGGCGTGACTTTCTTGTCAGGGTGATAGTTACATATTATTTTTCTCTGACTCCAAGAAAGAAATACTTGTTTCTTGCTTTCATGGCAAACAAACGAAGCGGAGTGCACTTTGACGTGTGGAGGATCTGCTAGTATTTATATTAGTTACTTTTTAAAACCCTGTTTTTTTGTGAAGCGTACACTTATGTTATTCCCCTCTAAATCCTTTCTATCGGCGATTTTTATCAAGATTTGTGTGAAGCATAGCGTGTATACTTTCAATTTTCTTTTCTTCGGAAATATGCTAGGGAGATGTACGTTATTTTTATATGAGGCGGAAATCACAGATTACATCTTTGAAATGGTTTTTTAGTTGCTTTTGGAGGAGGCATGATATTGAGTATGCACTTTTTGTTATATTTGACTTTATGCTTTTGTTGTTAGAAAACATCTTTGACACCCTTCCTTGCATTTTGTGTCTGTATAGCAATTTTCTAAGTTTAAAGATCTGTTTTCCTTACTTTCCAAGCGGCAAACGTGTTTTCAAGGGCACGGAGACGTTTCTCCATTCATTTAAAATCAAGGATTAAATAATGTTTCACTGGCGGCAGACGAGAGCACCTTCGTCTGTTATGATGGATGAAATCGAACCCTCTTCAAATGAAAACGAAAGTAAATATAATAAGAATTTCCTTCTCAAGCACCTATTTTCCTTGTCTACTTTTTATTATATAAGTGAGAAGGCATGGTAAAGGATACCCTGCATTTCAGTATAGTTTACAGAGAGCCACTAAGTTAATGCGCTGCAGAGAGATTAGGATTTTTTACAGCGTGTGATGTGCTGTGTGGCATTGCAATATATATATGGAAAGAAATAAATTCCATTTGGAGAAACCATGTGGGATTAATAGGTAGAGAACGTGAGGCTGTCCTTGTTTGGAACATCCTTTTGAGATGGAGAAAAAGAATGAGAGGCGTCAGGGGGGGCCCTATGTAAATCAAAGGTGGAGAGAAAGTGAGAAAACGATGCTCTCTGAAAGAGATTCCTGCATTTCTTATATGCTATTATTTCTATCCCTTAATTCGCCAAGAAGATTTTTAACTATAGTGAAGTCTTCTACAGAAGAAATTGTATGGATCCACCTGTATTTTGAATGCTATGAAGCGGGACAGATGGGGATGGGAAACAAAATGCAGGCTATTTTTTCCAGGAGTGAAACCCTGTACATGCATGCATTTTAGAAGAAACTCTAAAACTCAAAGTGAAGATGAAATTGTTTGTATTCCTATTCGATCTATTGATTCTGATTCAAAATAAGCACATGCTGCAGGCAAGATATTTATATTTTTTTAGTTCTCATTTTTTTATGTCATGGTCTGTGCTATTTTTATGCTATAGAGCAGGCCTCTTACCCCCTTCATCAATTTTTCCTCTATGATAACCTTTTGCCTGATCAACTCGCTACTTTAAGTCTATTCAAGAATCAAATCCAAGAAAGTGATGATTTTTGTACAATGTGTAAAAATGATCTCACTCTATTAAGGTGAGGCATGGATTTTCAGAATAAACGAATAAATTCTTGAGAGAGATTTTCCATGGATTTGAGAAACTTTAGTTATTTTTGGCTTGAAACACTCAACGAATGAAGAAGAGAGAATGAAACTGCGTAGGAAGGACGATAGGAAGAGGCAGAATTTGTAGGAACAAGGATTTATCTTGGAGTGGAATACTATAGGACAAGGAGAGTTCTTTCTCTTATTTTTTCCATTACAAATACACATTTTGGAGGAGGCAAATTTCGAAGTTCAAATCGGCTGATTCAAATTTTTTTTTGTCGAGTGTACGTACATCGCCCTTTCGTCTTTTTTGATTTTTTTATACATTTTCCAATTTCTTGAAAACATTTGCAATGTCTTTACTAGTTGCATGTTTGTCTCTTAAGATATTAAATGCGTAAATCCACCAAAAGTGTGTCTTTTTCTTATATAACATTTTCCTCCTTGTATTCCACTCTTGATGTTTTTTTTTCGTTAGCGATTGCTATATATAGACAAGGGGGTGTTTTGTTTATAGCTATATAGTATATCATAGAAAGACAGGTGGATTTGCATGTGATTTTGCTATTTTATTTTGGCTGTGGATAGATTTTTACGAGCTCGTAATTTTGATCTTGGAAAGGCAACGTTTATGCTACAAGAAAGCTTAAAATGGCGAAAAGAATTCGATGTGGAGCATATTACAACGGTTTGTTTGTTTTTTAAACCCTTCCATATGAGATAAAATTAAAACTTGTAGTGGCTGTAAGCACGTGTGTGTTGTAATTCCTGGTTTTTTATAAAATTTTGTATACGTTTTTATATAAATATAGAGAGAGAGTATATTCTATATTTTAGGTTGAGCAATTCCCATTTAGTCAAGAATTGGCTCAGTACTACCCTCGTGGATTTCATGGAATTGATAAATGTGGTAAATTTTTATATAAAATGATTACATTGCCTCTTTCTGCATTGACAAAAGGGAGAAATGAACAATGGAAATCAAGAGAGAAAAATGAACAATGGAAATCAAGAGAGACTGTGCGAATGAAGTTGAAAAATCAAGACTGTATCAATGAAGGATAAACAAAACCATGCTATTCTAAAAAAGAAATTATAATAGCCTGTAAAAACAAGAGTCCTACCGTCATAGAGAGGGGAGATAATGCCTGGGCAATATTTTATAGAGATAAAAGTGTTAGAGAAGAGTCTGCTTATTGGACACAGTTTGCGTGTTATTTCTCACATCCTTTACTTTTTAAAGATAGATTCTACATGTTTTCACACTGGATTTTCTCCTGCCTATCTCTTCTTCCCCTCGATGGTTTCTTAATTAGGTCGTCCTATCTACATTGATTGTATTGGAAAATTGCAATTAGATAAAGCCTTACAGGTGGCAGAAAGATCCACTCTTCTGCGACGTTATGCGCAAGAATATGAATTTTGTAAGTCTGGAAGGAATTTTGTACGTTGATCGCTTAGAAGGGGTTGTTGGAATGATTTTTTTTTCTTCTTTTAAATGTACATTATCTTGGTTTTATCCGTGTAATTCTTTTTTTTTTCATCCTGTGTGGCCATGCTGTCTCTCTTTCTCTCTGGATGAAAATAGAGGCACTTTCTGAGTGTGTTTGGTGCGTTGAGAGTAAAAAAAAAGAGGACAGAACGCTCTCCTGTGAGAAGGAAATAAAATTTTGCCGGGAAAATGGGTGTACGTACACGCATCTTAGTCTTCTTCTTTGTTGAGAGTAGCATAAAAGTATCTTCTTTATCGCATGGGAAAATTTCTTTTTGAAGGTTATATAGTACAGAAGAACTTCTTGCACCTCCCAACGTTTTTTTTTTTTTGATAGAATACGTACGTTATCTATGGGGTAATAAACTTGGTTTGTAAACGTTTAGAGAGGGGAAAATTGTAAGACAGGAAAGAGAGGTATTGTAGAAATATGAAAAACAGACGACAAAGGCTGTGTGAGACATCCAATGGCAATATTAAAAACCTATACAAAACCAATACGCATGGGTGAAACAGTTTTTATGGATAAGGCAGTAATTCTACCCTTGTCGAAGAGGTAGAAGAGACTCTAAGAAGAAGACTGTAGCATTCCTGCCTTCTTCATAAACTTATCTCTCTAGGGAGGGATACATCTTTAAAGTGGGATAAAGTACTGCAGATTGCCTCTCTGCACGATGGTTTAGAAATATGTGTGATGGACGCATCGAACGCTCTGTTTTGTTGGATATTTCATCTTTTTCTTGTGTTTGATGTTTTCTTTTCAGTAAGCCAAATTATTTTACCGGCCTGCTCTATACAGGCTAAGAGAACGATTGAACAGACATTCACTATAGTCGACTTGAGAGGCCTCAGTACGTTACTCTCTGTGTGTGTTTCTCTCTCTCTTTGACACGATGAGGCAGAAGAATAGGGAGAGACAAGATTTTGGATAGTAGAGGAAGCTGTATAGTAGCAGAGAGACAGATGTAGGGAAATCTATACGAGTTTAAAGAGGAAGAGTTGGGTATATATACCCTTGCCTTGTTCAAAGTGTGGAATTTAAAGATACTCGCCACTGCAGGACCGTTTAAATAATCCTGGAAATCATAAATAGAGGATATTCCTTGAAAATGCATATCAAAGGGGCATTTTTGTACTTTTTAATCTGCTTTCCTTTCATGGGATTTGCATATTTTCTCCTCTTTTGTAAGGATTTATATACAGAAAACATTGAATTTATCTTTCTTTTGGTTCCCTTTTGGATTACACGTACCCTTCGATGCCTCCTTTTTTATATCTGCTAGAATAAATTGTTTTTTACAGCATTTTCAATGTTTAATATGACAACAAAACGCTATATTTCCGATATGGCCGGTATGAGCCAAAATAATTACCCTGAAATCCTAGGTTAGAGTGCATACTCTACAAAAATAAAACAATGCAAAGTAGAGGCTCTCGAATAGATTGCATTTTTATAGGCTGAATGCATGACCATGAGAGAATACTAGTGGAGATGGATCAACGTTTGCAGTAGGAAGTATGAAGGCTAAGAGAGATGAGAGAAGATCTTGTGCAGTGGAAGCAGAGAGGATGCAGCTATACCATGTAAAAACGGGAGTTGGAAGAAAATTCATCCCACTATTGCTATTTTTCTTATTCTTTTTATATGTTTTTAGGTGAAATGTGCTTCATCGGTGTATCAAGGTTTTTTCGAATTATATGGGCATTCTTGAAAAATTTACTGGATGCGGTGTGTTAATTTTTTTATTATTTTTAAGTAGTAGGAATCCGCTGAAGTGCTCTCTATTTTGCTAATTCTAAGTTCAGAGAGAATTAGGCACGTTTTCATGCGAGGTGTGGTAGCGAATTTTTAAGAAATTCTTTCTTTAGTCTGCAGGAAGATCTTAAAACAAAAGATAAATTTTTGGAAGCGCTTCTATTTCATAAGTATGTGATTATATTTTTTATTAAGAAATGCATTCTGACTGACGAAAGTGGATTTTAAAAATGAATACAAGAGGTTTGAAAAGCGATCAAACGCGTTGCTTACGTCGAAAATCTAAAGGGAGTTCCTGTGATACATGTTTCTTGCTTTTTTTCAGAGAACAGAGTCCAAGATCACTTTACTTTGTTGCAATGATAAATGGAGGTGATTGGATGGCAACAAACACTTTATCTGCAGTTCTAGCGTTTTTTGATTATTTATAATATTCTATCTTTTTTTTTCATCGTATATCGCTATCCTGTATGGAAATTTTGATGAAATTCACTAGAATAATAAATCGTAAAATGTCTCTCCCATCTTTTTGCATTGTTTCTCTCTTGGAATTATTTTTAGGGAGTATTTATTAGAGCGGATTGATGCCCATCAACTCCCTCTTTTTTTAGGGGGAACACGTGACTGTGATGATACATGGTCGAATATGGATTTCGGTGAGTGATTTTTACCGTTTTGATACTTCTCTTATTTATTTGTTTATACTTTTCATTTTCTGTGCCTACCATTGAATGCGTACCAATATCTGTTTGCTCCTTTAAGAAAGGAAGGAAAGAAAAATGAGCATTCTATAATTGTATGTGCACTCTCTGTATTGGAAACGAATAGGAAGCATAGAACGCTTCGGTAATAAAATTGCATCAGCGGGTATGCGTCAGGTGGCATGCTGTTGTCTTAGATTTGTACGTATTTACGGAATGAAAGATGTATGAAGGCTTGAACGAAATGTATTTTGTAATGCAATCCGCTTGAAAATTTATTTGCAAACATTGCCTTTTAGGACCATGGATGGACCCAAAAATACTTCAGCAAGTATACCAGCAAAATAATACCATTCCAAAAAATCTGTTTCGTTTAAGCTTTGTAGAAATTTTGGAAAAAGATTTTGATGAGTTCTTCCGTCAATTCATTAAAAAGGAAGAAACATCTTCTTTACAACTGACGCAGCCCGCATCCGGGGATATCTCTGATTCTTCTGAAACTACTAATGAACGAAGTGATACCGATAGAGTCGTCGAATTGTAGGTTGCATACTATTCTCTTTTGCGCTCCTCATAAAGAAATCTCGAAGGGCATCCGTGACTCTATTCTATCATGTATACTTTAACATATCGTTTTACCTATAAAATAGGGTATATCTCAGGAAATGCGGAAAATGGGATGGAAACGGACTAATTTAGTGAAATATCGTTATGGCTATTTGGACGTGAAAATACTCATTTTGTATATTTTTACTGTTCTGGTAATGTGAAAGTAAATTATGTTTTTTTTATAGTATTGAAATCATGTGTTAGGAGGAACAAATTCTGTCAATTAAATGTTAAATTCCCGCGAATTGATCAAAAGAGTTGAAAATATATCAAATATCATCTAATAAAATGATTTTGATGTTGAAACTCTTCCTATGTAATTTTAAAAACTTAAGGGATGGTTTCGTTTTCATACTCTGAATGGTGCTTTACCGAAGTGAGAATGCTTTCAATTGAGAAATGATCACTGGGACTTGCTGAGATTACGTTTCTTAGGGAGAAAATGTAAGCGGGAGGAAACGATGAAATTCTTCGTAAAAGCAAGCGGTGCAAAACTGAATTTAGTTATAATAAGGTCCAGGAAGAAATTGCAAAATGCGTGTAAGCCAAAAAGTATCTTAAGCGATTAATGGTGCCATTCACTTAGAAAAATGCAAGCTGTAACATAGGCTTCGCTGGCGTTTGATGTCGAATCCTGTTATGCACTTGTCTAGGAAATGCCATATTTGCTTTGTTGTATGATCTCATTTGACGTAGAGTAGTAGATAGTGCAATCGCGTAGATTTTTGTTGTGTGCGTACGAGACAATTCTACTACTTTTAGAAAGGGTAAATAAAACTGAAAAGTTTTAAATAGTTTTATTGAAATGAATCTGGGCAAAAAGAACGCCTCCGCGTACACTTGGTGAATTTTGCAAGAAACTTATGTGCCAATTGTATAGTACCTTCGAGCTTATTGTCTAACTTTTTTATCGTGCTATTCTTCCTTCCAAATTTTGCAGTGCAATAGAATTAGTATTAAGAAATATTCAAATGCAAAATAGAAATTATTTTGCATAGAATTATTGGTCGCGTTAATACGTCCTCGCTGGAAGCTCATTCTTTTTTAGTTTGTGTTTCGTTTCTAGTGTATTTTTCCAGATATTGTAAAGATAGTAGTAGTTTGTGCTTGAAAAGGAACTTTTGTATGTTGTGCAAAAAAATTCCATGCGAGCATTTTAGTATAGTGAAAATACGGTTGACTCAATTCTTCGTGACTAGAGAGCTTGCTACAAATTTTTATTCATTGGCTGCAGCTAGCTTTATTTCTTCCATTGTTTCTATTTGATCTAGCGACTGATCATATAGCACACTTAGCGGATACAAATGTACATATAATTTTATGTCATAAAATATTCATTTTATTTATATAAGTTGAAAACAATTCCTACTGCAAAAAATACTTTCAAATTTCCAAGGTCATTCACTTCTAAAATTTCATGTTCAAATATTCCTGCAGACCTATTAGAATGGCGTTGCTTTGTAAGAATTTTTTTAAGCTTTGGATTTTAGTAGTCTTTCTTTCGTTAACCGTGAATTCGGTAGCTTCAGAAATGGTTGAAATGGTGGTATCGGCTGAAAAGGCAGAACCGATCGAAAAGGTAGAACTGATCGAAAAGGTAGAACCGGTTGAATTGGCAAAATCATCCCTCGCAAATGCTTTGAAAAGTGCATTTAATCATCCGGTGAGTTTTACACATTCTCTGTATACACCCAGCTGAATGAAAATTAAGTTTTGTACTTTGCGGACACCATAATGAATACAACAATTAGCATCGCCTCGTAGCATGTTTCTAAAGTGTTAATTTAAATAATTTTTGAGAACTGAACTATTTAGCTTACATTGCACTTATAATTACTAAGCATGGAAAACCTACGAATAATCACAGCAGCTAGAAAAGAAAAATCCGAAGTGCAAGTGGAGTTATTATGGCGAACGCTACCGTTTGGTTAAAAAATTGCATGCATTTCCCTGTTATCTCCAGGTTCCGAATTCGTCGCAAGCTAACTACGCCTGGGTTAATGTACCTTCGAGCGCCAGTTACAGAAATCTAGCACTTCCTCCTGGTTTCGGTATATTCGGGGTACTTACTGTAGGTGGAGGACTCGGGGCAGCATCTTACGGGGGTCTTTCCATAGTAGGAAATCAAGTAATACCGGGAAGTGTAGCACCAAGTAAGATTATCAAAATGACTTTGCAGGATAGGGAAAACCTTTTCAGAAATCAACAAAGTTAAAATCATGATATTTACACTATAGTTACTACTCTACTTTGATAATTTAACCTAGTGCACGAAAACATCTACTTAAGAATTTAGTTGCAGTGACGCTACTAAGCAAAGAAACTGCTTTTCAACATTGGTAGGCTTTTCGTGAGCAACCTGTAATTAAGAGTAACTGCTAATATCACTAAAAGGTGCTATATCATACTGCAAAGCGAAACTCTAAACTTTTTCATAATAATGAAATGTGCTCAAAAATGCAGACACGTACGAACGTTAGTTGATGAGTACTATACAGAATGCTTTTTATGAATAATTATAAATGTTTGAGAGGGTGTAATGATTAAAAATGTAGACCTCGCCCTTTGTATTATTATGCTCTCGTTGAATTTACATCAGGCACTCTTAACCCACTCCCTGGACAAAGACAATCATCACACTTAGCCTCGGCGTCCTATTTATATCCGGAATATCAAGGAAACACACGCTTTCCTTGGTGGGTCTTTCCATCCAATTACTAGCATTGCAGTAAAAAAAAGTATGCTGGGAGTAGAAACCAACAAATTTACAACATCAACGAACCAGATCTCGCTATTTGCAAACAAATACTACAATTTGCAATTATTCCCGTAAAAGAAGTAGTAGCAAACGAATCTATACACATATTCGATTAATACTGTTTGTTCAGATTACTGTTGGAGCAAATAAAAAAAAAATGAAAATGCTTCGTTTAAATTTGAAGTACATTATTTTAGTGGTTTTTTTCCTAAGCTTTTTAAATATTATTTGTTAGCTGCTTAAGTGCACGTTTTGAAGCAGAAAAATGTTTCGTGCAGTTAGTAAATGCATCAGAATGCTATAACAGAACCTTTTTGCACACATCTCAAAATATAAAAAACGAACGAAATAAACTCGATTTACTCGAACACACACAAAATTAACTAGTATTTTCTAAATATTTCGATTTTCTATGGTGTTGGGTGAAGGTTTGAATAAGATTGAAAAACTTGAATCTAAATTTTCTACAAAGATAGAGTAACAATCTATCCCTACTGTAGTCTACTGATACTATAACTTACATTTAGATTTATTTTTAAATCGGAGCAAAAGAAATCAGTTATCTAACTTTGTGTGACTTCTGTAAGAAAAAATATCATATTCTGGTACACTGAAAGTACTTCTTGATTGTAAATGACTTCTCTAACCTAATGGCAATGCAGTTATTCTGAAACTTGATTATCATCATTCTCGCTTGTAGAAAAATGTTCATTCTGTTGCTATTATAAAATATGTTGCACGGTGGCCACAAAACTTAGACTGTTGTAGTTTAAGATGTCAGAAAGTTACAATAAACAAGGTGAGAAATTGGCGTGCCATGTAATTTAGGATTGGCATAGCAATCATGCCTTGAAAATTGAATACATGCGAGTTTTAATGGCAAAAAAACCAATTCTTCACTTTGAATGGCTCAATTAAAAGTACAGCAAAGCTAAGCAAGGAATACGGGTATTCTAATGTAACGGAAATATTTAAAAAAATGCAATGCAGTAAAAATGCTTGTACTGGCCTACTTAATTCTAAAGATTCGTAGGGAAACCTTGACAAACAAACCAGCAAAATGCATTTTTCCCAATGGCCGACAAACTCCTTAAAATTTACCTTAGATTTTTATGCTAAATTAAATTGAAAAGAATAGTAAATGATAATAGATTTGAAGAGAACAGATGATCACCCCCTCCATTTCCCCTACTCTTTTATTTTTAATAATGATTCCAAATTAGGAAAAAAAAGCTTATTTATTGCATTGCTTAACAAAAATGACAAGAATTTTCCTACAGCGAAAATGATAAGCGCCATACTGTCAATAGTTTTTCTTATGCAATTCTTTAAGAAAAAGCAAGATTCACTATTGGAAAACTTATGCCCATCGATGCACAAGCTCAGAAAATAAGAAAAATGGATCGTACAACATAAACTCTGATTGTAAGAAAGGAAAGGTTTCACTGAATTCATTTGGATGTAATTGGCAGTGTACGTGAGAAAATGTATTTCTTTTAGAAGTAGTGAAAGAGAGTTGCTCTTTTGAAATGATGCCATTGCATTCCTTCTCTCCTACTTCTGCTACAGTCGCAGGAACATCATCTGTTTTTTCTGAGGCACTGAATGAAGTATGCTTACTCTCAGCTAAAGGAGAATGATTTGACACGCTAGGCATGTGATTCAGATGAATGAGCTTTCCTGAAAATAGCCGCCTGCAAACCAGAAAATCAATAAAACAAATGAAACAATAGAAATTGCTAGAATAACGTATAGAAATGATTGGCAATCAGTAAATAAAACAGAATAGAAAAACAAACTCGAAATCGCCTTTCAAAATATTTCTTGAAATGTAGCGATACTTGTTTAATGAAATATTGGTAGAGAAACATAGCCCGCAATTCCAATAAAGAGAAAAAACAATAAAACTATTGCAGAAATACTCATGGCTAATGAAAAAGCTTTAAACTAGGAAAGAAGACTCCAAAGTACTTTTTTAGTGTAGATACCCCGATGTTCATTTCCATCAGCAGATTCAGCAAACACCATCAAAGCATGCAACCATTGAATATTATGGGACAAATAAACAGAATGAGACGAGCAAGATAAAAGAAAGAAAAAAGGAGAGCATCCTACGCATTAGTTAATCAAAATCCTCAAAATACAACGACATGAGCAATTCAATAATCCTATAACATGCACGGTGAAAAGATGCATTTTAATTGATGAGGGCTGGATATCCTAATGACACCGCATTTTCCCTTGTAACTATTTCTATTCTTCTGTTTTAAATAAAGCGTTCTAGGTGTTTCGTTGCCATCCTATTGCTATTTTTCTTACTACCGATCCAACACAGGAATCATCAGGCCGTGTTATATTAATGTCAGTACTCTTTTCATACACTACTTTTTCTATTACGTGAAAATTCTCATACTTGATAAGTACTAAAAATGATACTCGATGAAAAAAGATTGAAAATCCAGAGAAAAACAAGTCGAAGTAGGGAATAAAAGAATGCTTTTTGGAACAAAGCAGTATGTAGGAAACGCGTGCTGATGAAGTCTGCAACAAGAAGTATAGACCATCAAATATACAAAATTATTTCAGTAAAGTAGTTGAATTCAAAGGTAATGCGGTACAAATTAAAAATTAAAGGGGTATGTGAAGAGCAAGAAATTTTGTAAAAAATGCAAGAAATCCATCCAATGTATAAAAATAGAATCATTTACCAAAGAATAGCTCACCTGTACACAAGACTTCGGAATAGTTTCCTGCAAGAAGGGAGCAAAAGCAAAATTCACAGTTTATTCTTATATAATAAATATAAACAGAAGTTTGAAGCGTGCCATCTCTTTAATAATGTTCATACACGTTTAAAGAGTTTTTCAAGATAAGAATAGCTTGCTTCGAAACAAAGAAGAAGAGTATCAACAAAAATGGCAGACTCTACATAGCAAAGAAAAAGAAATGATGAGAGTTTGCATAGGCATCCATGGCAGTGTTTCCATGCCCTTATGAAAACGTAATCCTACTCTTATCCACACTAAAAAATTTCCTCTAAAAAATATAGATCCACATCTATGTATAGAGAACAATAAAATTAGGAATTTAAAGTATAAAAATTTTTTTTTTAAAAGAAAGAATACCTTTGAGCGTCTCTGTATATAGGAGAGAAGGGAATCAAAGAATGTGGAGTGTCTATACACCCAATAGACATTACAAAAACATGAAAATTATAAAGATATATATTTCATCAGCAAAGAATTCCAAATTTATTCACAATTCGTAACACGCTCTCGCAACAAAAAAATGCAATTTCATTGCTATACGTTGCTGCCTCTGTACGTGAATCAATTTTTGATAGCAAATTATTTCATCCCACAGTAGTGACTCGCCTATAAAAGTATAGAAGATTCCATTTTGCATCTGAATAGCAATTTACTATCCCTTTTTTAACCCTCATACTTTGTCAAATTTTCAGATTCTATTTGGTAAGACTACAAGGTGAATAGAAAAAATACGACTCATAAAAAATTCAAAAACATATATTTATCAAAAGAAATAAAATGCTGCAGATAATAAAAACACGGATGAAAAATATTTAAAAGCTAACAAAACAAAAAACAATAAAGAAAAAAAATCTCCTACATTCATACTTTGTAACATGCCTATAGGATCCCTATTTCACAAGAAACTATATAAAAACAAAGCAGCATACATAAAAAATAAAAAATAACCTCTTGAGCATCCTCTTTCTTAGGAATTCATGTTTCTTGAGAGTGGGAGAAAAAATAGCATTTTCCTCCACTACTAGCAGGCGGGGAGAAGTTTGCCTTTCATGAGAATCAACGTGTGGCCTCCACCATTTTCGTAGGCAAAACCACACTGTACCTTCATTGGGAGAGATGTTTCGTTGAAATATCTTCTTTTTAGTATTCTAAAAATCACATAAGAATACAATACAAATATTTTTTTAGTTTCTTGGCCTCTCTCTTCTTTTTTCTATCCATTGGGATTGTTATTCCCATTCTTATTGTATTTCTTCCTTTGTTTATAGTTCAAAAATCAAAAACAAGCAACTCTAGAGTCTATTGTTTTTGTACTAGCATAACATTTCTAAAAGAGAGAGATTTCCCTCTATAATAAAGTTTGAAATGTATACCTGTGTTTTCTTTTTAGTGTATATCTCGGTTGAGTTAGCATCCATCGTAGCGCTTTGAAAATTTTCTGAAAAAAAAAATTAAAATTACATTGGGGCCTAAATTTCGACACTGTACAGAAAATTCCACACAGGAAGAAGTATTTCACATTATATCCAATACATCGTAATGATGCACTCTCTCTCCATTGTTTTCTAATAGTGTATTTAACTTCATTTCATGCATCTTGAAGCTTTTCACAACTTATCCTGTCTCTCTCATGTGCATCCATCAGTCACAGTGTTTGAATTTTTTTTTTAGAGGCGGGGGAAGGGGGTTGTATACATACACCGCAGAAATTTTTTTTCCTCTCTCTCTTGGCGGGGGAAGGGGGGGATGTACATACACCGCAGAAAATTTTTTTTCCTCTCTCTTTTGGCCCTACCAAAACCAAATTCTGCATAGAGAGAATGAGAAAATATTTGTATTCCAAATAAATGTGCCATAATTAAATATAAAGGAAAATGATGACAGGTCACAAGTAGCAAGCGGATCATACATTGAATACCTGTAAGGAAAAATCCATGCATTCTACAACAGAATTTATAATTTTTAAAGAAATTATAAAAAAAGAAAATTATTGAATTTTCACGCTTTCTTTCAATGAATTTGTTTCAAAAAGAAAAACATGAAAGATTGAGTTATTAAATGCATTCTGTTCCAAAAAATATATAAAAATTTATTTTGTAGATTAAAAATCTTTCTTATAGTTTCATATAAAAACCTTTAATAACTTTTGTGTGTTTTCATTTTGCATCTTTCATTTTTATAACATTTTCAGCTTCTTTTCATTCCCTCCATATTTTTTCTTTCTTTTAACAAATTAAATTCTATTTTAAATAAGTCACTTTTAATGGCTATAAAATCAAAAACGTTTTGTCTTCTAATTTATATATTTTTCTTCACATTTTTCATTTCAAAAACAATTTCTTTACTCTCTCTTTCATTTTTTTAAAAATAAACTCTTTCTTTCTCTTTATCTCTCACTCTGAGCACACACACATACTAAAAATGCGTTCAAAAAGAATGCCAAAAAAAAAAAATATAGTATCCACTAAAAAAAATATAAAAAAAATATATTATCCATTAAAAAATATAATAAAAATAAAATATACTCTAAAAATAAAATAAAAATATAGTATCCACTAAAAAAAAAAAAATTGAAAAACGAATCATCCCTCTTCAAAATTCTTTTATTTTTCTAAACACACTACCTACCAAACAGAACAATCCAAAACATAAGATAGCTGATATATATTATAATTACAGAAGAAAGAAGAAATACAACGACTACCAAAACAATTGTTCCAATCAAAAGCTGTTCTGTTCCATAAGAATTACTATCTGAAGATTCTCTCAAAACATTCCATTTTCTTCCTCTACAAAAAATACATAGAAGGAGAAGTCAGAAAAAAATAAAAAATAAAATTTGCAAAAAAATATGTATTTCATAAAATAAAGTATTTTTATATTTCTGATACGATATAATTATTATAAAATAAAAATTTCAACTCTAAAAAAACATTTCTCTATAAAAAATGCAGAAACTCACCGAAATAATAAACTCAATGAAAATAATACACATAATATTCCATGATATAAACGAGCAGAGAAGGCATAAAGATAAAATATCTATAAAAATATATTTAAAAAAAAAAGAAGAGATGAGTAAGCAAATAAATATATATAAAAGAAGGATAAAATATAGAGAAAAATATATTCCAAAAAGTAGATAGAAAAATATTTAAAATCTATTTTAAAAAAAAATAAAAGAGTCTCCTCAAAATAAAATAGATAGATATATATATATATTCAAAATATCCAAAAATAAAAAAAATATCCAAATTGAATTTTATAGCACCAAAAAAAAAAGAAAGAATTCCAAACCCTCAAAAAACAAAAGGCAACGTTTATTACTATTATAAACAAAAAAATCACAAAAAAGTAAATATTCAAAGTATGCAGAGATTAAAAAATCAAAATAAAAAATTTAATAAAAGAAAAACTTACATGAAATGTAAAAATATTCACCAAATCTGAAATAAAAGCAATGAGAAAAGAAATGCCCAGTAAGGCGATACTCGCGCATAACTTTCCCAAAATGGATTTCATACTAGGAAAATTCGTTGTCAAATTATTCCTAACAAAGATAAGAAGAAGAAGATGCAGAAGAGTATGAATGGGATGAAAAGGAAACGCTACTGTGAATAAAAAATTAAAAAAATAAAATAAAACATGCTACAAGGATGTGGTTATAAAACAAAGTGAATATTTTTTTTAAAATCTATATAAGGAAGGAAAAATCACAACAAAATGGATAGACATTACAAAAAAAAATATATAAAATCCTTCAAAGTGTTTGCTTTCTCTTATTAAAAAAATTGTGTATAGAAGCATATACAAGAGGAGTATTTATAGAAGAAGAGAGAGAGAAAAGTGGGAGAGAAAGAAAAAGTGCGATGTGATGAGAAGAAAGAAATGTGCTGCGGTGTGATAAGAAAAGAGAGAGGGGGAGAGTTGAGAGGGGGG